>DWPA01000972.1:0-20767 GCA_018251375.1 Calpodes ethlius
AAAAGTTTAAAAAGAAAAGGGACACCCCAAGGCAGTTTAAAATGGGGGGGGGGGGGGGGGGGGGGTGGGGGGGGGGGGGGGGGGTGGGGGGGGTGGGGGGGGGGGGGGGGGGGGGGCGCGTGTCACCCACGACGGTAGCGACTCTACGACGGACGTGATCTTGACACCGCGTATGCAAAGCCTATGATGCTCCAATTTTGTACATAAATTACGTCTATGTTATTCACGGCCTACCTACGTGTAGTACCTAAATTTTAATATTAGAAAAAAATAAAAATTTGAAAGATAAGATAAAAAAAGAGAGGAATAAAGAGAGAGAGAGAGTAAAGAGTATAAGAGAGAGAGAACATTTCTTTAGTAACTTTTAAGATATTAAAATACAAATGTTGTATAATTATCTTCTTATTCATAAATTAAGACACATCTTCAACTACAAAAGAAGCTTTAATACTGACATTGGTAGTTGTATTTCAAATATAATATGAATTGGATTTTGTGGAAGAAAGTAGCATTAAAAATATTGTTTAACCGGATTGTAGAAAGATACTGTACTTCTGGGTCACATATAACCAAAAATATCTTACTAATATTTATTGTATTAAAATGTATGTATTGTTCTAGAAGTTCTATTATTATTCCTACTGGATCATACAAAATACTATTAGCGTCTTTTTGGAAACGTATGTACCAGGGCGATAACGATATTTTATAAATCGGAACGCAAACAGCGATGAACAGACTACCAGATTTATACAGCAAACCAAATACTTTACGCCGTTCAAAGGTTTAAGGTGAAGCGCTGCGAAACGAAATCGCTTTATATCGCCATAAACAGAATATGTGATTAATAAAACGTGAAAATTCGAGAAGAGCGAAGCGCGAGCCTGCCTTGGGCTTTAGGCGATCAACAGCAAAGCGAGCGGACAGAGACGATACGAAATCCTTGGCGCGTGACTTTAACGTTCACTTTTTTTCTTTAACGCTCCATTGACTTTCAAATATGTTGTACAAGACAATCATGAACGATATACGAACATCGTAAACTTCTGTAAGCATGGCTACAGAAGTTACTACGTATAAATTAAGATACATGTTTGTTAAATATTCCACTGAAATACTGAAATACTGAATTTCAAAAACAGTAGGTAGAGGATTTCGTAGATATATTTGCACGTTTGTGTTGTCTATTACGCAGTCGTTGTTTTGTTCAATAATAATTGGTGTTATTGCAGATATACTATACAGTTTGTTTTGTAAACTTGGCTTGTTTCATTTGGACACTAAATGAGTTACGTATTCGAAATTTAAGGAAAGCATAATAAATGTATCGTGATTTTATTTATAATAAGATCAAGTTTAAGAATCTTCTTTTTGTTATTAGACTTCCAAAAAAAGGAGAATATAATAATAGTTTCGTCGTAAACTTACCTTATTACCTTTTCAGTAAGAAAGAATTTTCATAATAGTAATTATAAAAAAATCTGTGTCTTTCCAGAAATGATTATAATTTTTATTCTTAATTACAAAAAAGTCTTTGAAGCAAAGGGAAGTGTTGCACTTTACGACTTTTCTCAAAACGTAATTCAAATAAAATTGTACAAAGTGGTATAACGAGTTTATGGGGTTTATTTGCTTAGTTGTTGCGGCGCAAATACAATTCTGATATTAAATTCATTTTGATATTTATGGTGGAGTTAGCGAACTCGGTAGGGTTTCGCGGCTGGCCGCCCGGCGCCCGCCGCCCTGCGATACGGGGTAAAGGGTTTTGTTTTCTTTATAAACAAGCGTGAAGGTGCTGTTAACGACTCCACGAACAAATAAGAAATTCGATCTTCCATTACGCATACAAATGGCTCCCCTATCCGGCACCTTATAACCGTGAATGTATTGTCTCTTTCCAATCTGATGGCTCCCCCCTGCACTTCACGTTTACTATTGAGTTTACTCATCAATTTTACTAGACCTATATTATAAATATGTCACCACAATAGTTTGACGTAAATTCTTACGTCAGATTTCAGGACATCGAAGGGGTAAAAGTGTAAATTAGACTCAAATAACACAGGTTAAGTTTCAAATAACACAATTTTAAGTCGGCTATATCAAATAATTTAAAATTTTGCTCAGTTCTAAAAGGACTTATTATCCAAATGTCTCTCTTGAGGTGCTTCAATTACCTTTTCCGCTGTTAATTCCTTTAATTTGTTTACGTCGCTAAATATAGTGCTTGAAGAAAACTCGGGATCTAAGTAATAATTAGACTCGTCTTTGTTGTTTTACTCTTTTCGGATCAAATTATACTGAGAGTCAACGCGGCTTGTGCCATCACAAATGGATCACCAGAAAAAATGCTGATAAAAATAAAATAAAGGAATAAACGTGAGTCGAAGCATTTCTATTGAGGGGCATGACGTCGCATAAATGTCGGCCATGAATGTTGTTTGTCACTGCGGTCGACGGCCGTGCATCTCCAGATCTCACAATACCAAATAAATGGACTGAGCTTAATATTGAAAAATCATTTTGTCCGTATATTATTTATCATTCGCTTGTAATTTACTTGTCACACAGAAAAATGTTCTTGTTGTGTAACAAAAGTGAGATTGTTTCAAGGCAATTAAATTTATGTTTCAATATTTATGTTCAACAGTCAATGGATTGGATGGATTGGTCACTGCATTGATTTATTCATTTTAATTAAATAACTTTATACATCACGTACTTTTTGGTAGACCCGTGTACGTAGTGTTAATTAAAAGGCAATTTAAAGTATTGTTTAACTGGCTGTTTCTTAATAATGATTAAAAATAATTATTATAGTCGACGTGACATGTACTTTCTTGAATAGTTATAACTTCATATTTTGTTACTGCGATTGTTACTTTATACCGAGTATTAGTACTAATGCGATAAGTCTTAGAAATGTAGACAATAGTTAATACTCTTATGTATGGTTTCTTAACTTGACCGTGTTATTGTAAGTGAGAATTTTAATTCTGTTATGTAAGAAAGTATCAATGCTTAAGGGAATTATTTGTTTTGTTTTAACTTGAAGTAAGTACTTTGTAAAAGCGTTAGTCATTGTTAGCCATGTGTTAATGTCGGTCTTTCGCTTAAGGGCTTTTCAGATCGAAGTGTGAATTTGTAATTTTGCTAAATTATGTGAAATTAGTTATCAGTTTCTGAGTGTGTTATGTCTGCCAGTCCATACATTTCTGTAGCCAAGCCCTTATCCCTTCCGATATTCACATCTATAATTAGGACAGTTGACTTTGGACTCGATTGTTATTCTCTTCTGCTTAACTTTGACAGGATAAAATATTTCTAATTGTGTAGTATTCAAATGTTTTAAATTGTTCCCAAATAACGATCTAATAATTTATTCTTAATTCAAATTTTCATACTTAGAACTGAATAGCACTACGTGTTAAAATTTGCGATAATCGCGACGAGGTATACGTATCGTGTTTGCGTTGAACGTAATTGTAGCAGTTAAACGATCCACACGCTAATCCAATACCTCGCAGATGTCACCGCACCACAGCTCAAGGAAGATATAGTGAAATTGGGGATTTAATAAATTGGTCACAGGATCGAATCAGGCTTATGTTACGTTCATATGGGAGGCGAATGAAATAAGCGTACGTTGGCGTACGATTTATGAGCCAACGGACTATTGTGCCGACACTGATTACCTTTTATGGAGATTTGGCGTCCTAACACGACGCGCCCTGTATGCTCCGTTTACGCACCAACGGGTTGTATGGACGTAAAACTTTTATGCTCCAACCGCGTTTTACAGCAGGCCTTTTATTATTTAGTGAAAGGAGCGACGGTGATGTCATAAATCTCCGCTCCTGCGTGAACTTTCGCCTCTTATCTCGGCAAAGAAATTATGGAACTTTCTGGCATCTTCTAGACAAAGTCTTTGGCTTTTGGATTTACAGGTCAGTGAAGACTTTTTAAAATATTGCGATTTGTCATGATACCAACAACAACATTGAAACTATTCACCGGATATTTAGTAACGCAATAATGACACCTGGGGATGATAAAAGTACATATAATGAACTGGTGATAAATAACCTGAACCTGAAAGATAACCTGAAGAAAAATAAAATCTACTTATGTAAGAATTTATTTGGCTGTTTGATATATCTAGTTTTAAAAGCACTGATCACACACATATAAACACCGTATAAACACAGATTTGTCAATAAATTTTCAAGTATTTTTGACTCACTGATCTTTAATTTATCATGATTATTTATATCAGTTATCAATTGTGACCTAGAGTATCTTTTTTTAAATTTTGGATGCGGGTAAGTACTTTCTGCCTTCGCATAATAATGTACAAAAGATTTTCCTTTCTTTGGTATACTCGTTTGTAACTAATGTAATACAAGAAATGGATAGTATAAGTAATAGTTAAAGAGATTGTGTATGTACGTAGAGGAGGTGGAATTTTGAATGCTGGAAAGATCCGTTCGTTCACGTCAAGTGTAAGTCTGTCGGCAGTATTTACATTGGACATGAAATGGACGAGGAAAAGATAAGTGCCTGCAATTTGTCAGCATGTCCTCGTCCCGTCACTATAATGTGCATTTTGCTTAAGTCTTGTATTGATCTTCGATTCAGTCTAACCACAATTTATAGCAGGTTTAAGCGCACAACGGCTAATATTTGCTCGGTTTTTCAGAAGGATCTAACGTCAGGCAATATCAAAAATATTGCAGTTATAGGAATACCAATGCTCCCGTTACAAGTTATGTTTGCATACTGTGTATGAACACGCTATCCTTACTTGCCAAAGAGTTGTTGGCTTATTTCTTGTGTATCGTACTCTACATTTATTCAAAATTAAGCAAATATTCTAACGAATATTCGATTGTGATTGTAATCTTTACGAAGCTGTTGAATTTATTACTTTGACAAGTATATCAAGGATAATATATTTGTGGCAATTTTATAGTACAGCTCAAAGAAAATATTGCATGGAAAGTGCCAATAAGCATTCGTTATACAAACCATTGATAGCATGTTTGAAGTAGTGTACGATAACTTAGTCTGGTTCAATAACCTATTCGATTTTAATTTTTAATACAATACATGCCCTCATAAACCTATTAAAGAAGTAAAAAAAAATACAAAGTTTTACATGTTTTGAATTTGAATTAATGTATTTTATGAAATTTTGAATCGTCGTCTCGTCAATGTTTTTCTAAGACTTATTTACTTATTCTTGCAAGAATATTAGTTATGGTATAACACTACCTAACCAAAAGCAAGCATTGAACAAAAGCAGTGACGTCTTCATCAGAAAAATTATATGTTTAGCATGTTACTGTTGTAAACGATCGATAAAGAAGGCCATAGTCGTTACATGACATATTATAAGAATCCTCCTTTGCTCCGTGAGAGAAGGACAAACAAACAATATTTTGCATTAATAATATTAGCATATTTGTATATATACATTTTCTTTTTCACTTGAATGTACAAAAAGACAAGTTTGACTAATTAAAATTATAAAATGTCTTGAACAATTTTGTAAGTTTTATTCTTATATTAATAGCCGACGAACAGCTGATGATCAACCTGATTTTAAGTGGCAACTGCCGCCCATGGACATCAGGAATATCAAAGGCATTACCAATGCGGTTTCCGCTAAGAAAGAAGCGAAAAAGAAAGACAGAAATAACTGGATCTCTCAAAAACACGAGGGTTCATTTGAAACCTGACACAAGCAAGATGGTGGTAGTCAGGCAGACTGTAGTAACGATAAGTTATCAATATCAGTACGCCGAAACTGCAGTTGCTTTTTGCATATTATATCATAATAAAGTTTCAATAAAAGTCAGTGGCAGTAAAAATATTGGAATTAGAAAGATGAAGACCGTATATCAAAAATACTAATCATTTTATTTTGGCTGTCACCAACATCCATGTGAAGTGGTATATGCAATTATTTCCGCGTTTACCCACAATTATCTTTGTATGACGTGCTTTGTATACAATAGACCGTTCCATTAGTAGGAACTAAACGACAGGTACTTAAGAACATAAAGCAATTCAATGTCATTTGAGGAGGCATGCCTAATGGTTTTCTAAAGTAATTTCGATAAATATTACGAAGCGAGCCGTGTAGCTGTATCCTTATAATTCATTAATCTTGTATTAAATAGGTTCTGTGTGGGCTCAGTGACAGGTTCTACATGTAATTAAATTATGGTTACCGTCGTTCCAGACTCGCCTCTTTAAATCAAATATGAGATTAGTGCTTTATAAACTGTCCAGGCTTTGAGTCGGATCATAATTTGTTTAGTTATCTATATGTACAAAGTTAAACATCTATGACCGGTAATATAAATTACTATCGTGTAGATGTTAAACCTGGTTACATAATTAATGTATAAACTTGTTTTGTTACAGTACATAACGGTAATTAATTTATGTTACAGGTTGTAACTTGTGATCTGGTAATTAGATGAGGTTACGTTTAATTACTGAAAAACGAAACAGAGCGACGAAATTATTAATGAATGGATATACTTTAAAGCTTTTATGCAAATACGTTGTTTTAAAATTCAAAACGTGTATTTAGTCATGTGTAATTACAACAGGGATAGCCTAGTGGATTGTACGTCGGTCTCCCGCCGGGAGAATTTGAGTTCCAATAGCGCATGCTAGATGTGCATTTATGAAAGTTGTGTTATGTTAGAGTTTGTAACTGTTTGTTACGGTGAAGGGAAACGTGTACAGTGTAGTGTTCTCGACTGTGTGCTCCGACTGCCAACTCGCATTTGACTTATTTGGTAGTATGTATATTGCTTGTTACTGCCGGAGGCAACCCTGTTGGCTCAAGTTATGATGGTTGCGTTTGATGTTATTAAAAGCAAAACATAAATACTATAATTTTAAAATTATAACTTTTCTTATAAAGTCCAACATACACTGCCCACTCGCACTTGACTGTGTGGTGGTATATTGCCAACAGTTTGACAGGAAACAACACTAATCGATGGCTCAAGTTATAGTAGCTACGGCTTATGCTAATTAAAAACAGAGTACATAAACACAATATTTAAAAAATATGAAACTGCTACAAAGTCTAACCGACACTCAAAGTGTTCTCCGCAGGCGCACAATTATACAGATAACGTTAAATTAACGAAGCCGACTCGTAAATCTAACTTTATTATTATCTATAAAAGTCACGAATTAATTAATTGAATAATGATTAACTGGTCGTATTAAGCTGACCCGCGTTCCACTATCAAACATGGGATAAGCAGCGCCGCGTAATTTGGTTGCTGTCGCGTAGCCGATAAAAATGTTACTTATAGGACGGTGATAAACTCGTTTAACTATGACAAATTAATCGGTTACATTACGAGTGAATGGATACAGCCGTTTGATATGATAACAAGTATTATTATTAGTTATTAACAAGGATATACTCTTATTAAAAAGACATAAAACTGAATTGAAGAAGTAGAGTAAAACTTTATTGTTACTATGTTATTTAAACAAAAAGTCTTGTAGCAAATATTTATTCAATGACGGACGTTTATTGGTCATTTGTGTGTAGGTAGCAACACTCACAACCATATTGTTGAAACTTGGACCGAAACGAAGCAATTACGACAGTAATTTTAATAATGGCTTGCTAGACTAATTGACATAGAGTTTTTGTTCCTAATGAAACTATACTTACGTATACATGTAGAGATATACTGATTACGAAGTTTAAGGGTATTTAGATAATTTATTTTCTTTGGATTGTTGTCTTTTAGTCAAAATCATTGACCTCACATAGTTATAACAGATAAAAGTCCAGCGCCAGTATTGAACTTACAAGTAAAATAATCTGCAATATTATTTATGATGCAAATACTAAGTTATAAACTAAATATATTCCGTAACGGAAAAAGAAATAACCTTGCCTGTGAGTCACAATTTGGCGGGAGTTTAAAGACAGCGTTGAAACCAAGTCCGCGACATTCCAATTCCATAAATAAATTAGGTAGGTATCTAAGATTTTACACAATTTTTACATATAAACAAATTTGTATATAATAATTATTAGTAATTTTAATCCTACTTGCTGATCACCGAAGAAGATTAGTAAGAATGATAAAAACACTTCTTAGAATTATTTTTACTTCTATCTGTATTTATTTATTTCTTTATATATAAAATTATGTTAATTATGAATCCTAAGAAAAGTATTTTTAAACCGTAGATGTAATTTAATTGTCGTCTAATAAGGTCACATGCCGAACCCTTATAAATTTAATATCCAAATCCTTATTACCCTGTCTTAACTGGTTAAGCAAGGATGGTGCTATTTAAGGACGTAGTATCTCTGCGGCGCACTAAATCTTGACTTCTGGCTGTGACGGCGGTTAATGCACTCCACCTAGGCTCGAGGAGATAAGCTAACAAGCCTCTTTAGCCAAACAAGAGGCAGCCAAACAATAAAAGCGACTTAAGCGTCGTGAAATATGGCAAGGACGAGTCGCGATAACTCAGCTTGGTCGGCAGGGCCGCTTCTTTTCCCCTAATTAGCCATTCAATTCCCGTAATCTTGTTTACTCGTCGGGCGGCTCGCGCTGCCCAGGTGCGATAATGGCCGAGCTATTTGCATGCCGCCATATTGTTTCCCCATGTTCGGCTCGCAGCCTCCGATCCCGGTGCGGCCCCCCGTTGTTTTGGTCGGGCTTATTGGATCCGCTCGCGATTACTTTGTATTGATCCCGCCGTCCATTATCTACATTCGTTTATTTTGGTATCAGAGTAATGATACTGTTTGACGCTCGCAAATCAAATGAAATCTCTTTCTATTGTGTCAGGTAATTTGTTATTGGTCGTCGTTAGGTATGATTCGGTTTTTAAACAACAATTAGTACATGTATAACTCGAACAATGTGTAGCAATCAATATGTATTTTAGTTTAAATAGCATAAGATCTTTATTAATGTTTATTGACCACTTTAAATGTTTTCAACCCACGGAGATGCATGAAATCAGGTGTGTCACAGGTCAAGGCCTCGATACCAGTCAAGAAGGAAGCAACGAACTCATTTCTTAAGTGGCTCGCCAACTGTCTAAGTGATGCGTGTACAATATATTTCACAATATAGTCCAGTTTGATTGCAGTAGCAACCTACTAAGGTTATCGCTCTAAATAAAATGCTAAAAAGTAAATGAGCTAGGCGGCAGTTCGTCTAGTAGTGAGATCATATTGATTTTTGACTATCATAGAAACAGACTGACATGGTCTTATATCTGAATGTTTATTGAAGTCTCTATACAATATATTACATTTATTAGGTTGCATTCGAAACTTAACTGCGTGAAAGTAGAAAATAGGTAGTCTTTATGTCAAGTCTGAAAACACAACATACTATTCCCCGATTACTTAACTTGGCTTTTCGTTTATTTTCAAATCCTTAAAGAAAATGACTTTGTTCGGCGAGTTAATCGTAATCTCGATCACTAAATTGAAGGTGATCCTTGCAGCGGGGCGGTGCCGGCATATCTTCTATAAATACATTATGGAACACGCTTTATTACTCCGCCATCTTCATCCAATCCTATTAAGTGTCTGTTCTCGCCAAGCTTTCCGTTGCGATCGTGTTCAGTTTTAGGATGGCCATTTTTGAAATAGAAGGTATTAGGGTTCGATAATGGCTTTAACGTAGGGCAGTTGGGGCAAACGGCTGTATTATGTGGATATTGAGAGCTGGAGCGATATGCTAAACTCCCGGCGAGGTCCGCTGACGTAGCGTCTGGCCCGGCAATAGCATGCTATAATTTAAAGACAACGCTACGAAGATTTCTCGCCGAAGATGATATTGCGACGATGCGCTCGACTTTGCTCGCCTTTTACAAGTTAAAGGTCCTCTCACAGTTGCATGTTATTTTAATATTTGAAAACCTTATTTACATTTCTATCCCGCCAGATCTCATATTACTTTTTCCAATATTTAGCTCTGTCGGTATGTTTATTTCTGAGGACTTACCAAATATTTGATCTGAAAAGTATTTTAAGGAATATAGATTTGAAAGTAAAAAGATTTTATCGCCTTTCTTCTCCTCAGTAATAAAGCACTTCCGCAATAATTATGAATTTGAATTTAAGTTTGTTAATTTAGGACATTTGTAAATAATACAATATCTCATATGCAGTTTGGACCCGTGACAAATTATTACTGTCATCACATTTTACAATGTAAATGTATGGTTGTGGTTATATCAGACCCCATATTATTATAATTACTTTCGTCTAATGACACGCTATCATCGAGCGCGTATAATTAGAGGCGATAACACAATGGTGTATGGCAAACACAATACCTCTGAACAAACCGCATGTCAATTTAACTTGACCCTCCGATTCAAGATGGCGGAGAACCCTCATTCAGAACAGTGTCGACCCGTCTCGCCAGTGGATAATATTGCCAGGTGCACGATTTTATATCTCGCGAAAAATTAAGGGCGGGAAAATAAAAATAGTAAGTTCGCTAAATAAAAAAATACAATATAAGAAATGTTTTGTTTCATGTATAGATTAATGCAAAAATAGTTGAAATAACTTATATAATTTAATTACGCGTTTAAATAAACGCTTTACAAGAATAAGTGATACGATTTAGAAGTTTAACCAGTAGAATTAAAT
This sequence comes from Calpodes ethlius, assembly GCA_018251375.1. NCBI lineage: Eukaryota > Metazoa > Arthropoda > Insecta > Lepidoptera > Hesperiidae > Calpodes > Calpodes ethlius. Next base: position 10,685 of record DWPA01000972.1, read on the forward strand.
AAATAGCATTCGGTTAGTAATAGGTTAACTCAATCAAACTATTAGACACACATATTATAATTATATAAATATAATATTATTACAAACAATTTAGAGTAAATGATGATAAACAAATGTTTTTTGTAAATATATATGTTTTCAAATATATTATAGTTATATGTCATATATGAAATGTGTGTAATATATAGATATTACGGCATTGTATCAGTACGATTTTCAAATATCTTTCTATAGGTGTTTGAAAAATAAGGCAACATAATTTAAAGTTAACGTTTCACTTACCTACATATTTCTTGTATAAAAAAATTGTTATCAAATATCTTTCGTGTTGAACAGTAATAAAAAGAAATTTACATTGCATACTGGGATTTCATAGTAATAACAATAACATGAATGTAGTCGTATAGTTTAATGTTGCAAATATAAGTTATTATAATGGAAAGAAAAATAAATCCTTTTTTTCGTACAAACGGTTTAAATAAAAACCAACAGAATGTTACGTAAAACTTTTGACAGGGAAGATAGACAAAATTTATTTACGTTCAACAATTTGTAAGCGAATATGTAGAGTCGTAAATATGTTTTGATAAGATACGGCGCGTTTATGACATGGTATTTTACGAACAATATTGGCCGCTGCGGCTTGATGAGGTATCTTTTTTAATATACGACTTTCTCACAATAAAAATCAAAACAAAATATTTGTTTATGCATCTATTTAGTATTAATCGTTTCGTACAATGTGCGTCAACTTAATCATTGTATAAACGGACATATTTATCGGATAAAATGGTTGTCGAATTAAGCTGTCAAATTAAAAAGTTCTATAAAGTTTGAGAACGAAATCCAATGGTTGACGTCTTTACAAGGCAGACGGTAATTTCATGCAACATATTAGAAGCAGGATAGAATTTTTAGGGCATAAATAGTTTCGACAATAAATGTCTTTTTTAAACCAAAGTGACAGTTTATTGGGTTATAATTATGTCGTCAAAGCGTCGGTTATGAGCGTTTAATAGCTATTTCAATCATATTCTAAGAAGAGCCCACGATATCTTTCATCGACTCAGTGTTATTCTTAGCGAACGCATTAAAATCTTCTAGTCCTAAAATCTACTGCGCAGTATTTACAACAGTTTTTTATTAATTGCCAGTATTTCTTTCTTGTTAGATGACTCTTGCATATAAATCAATATTATAACAAAGTATAATCAAGCGACAGAGACATTGATGATAGTTTCATTCTTCTCCATAGTTTTGCTGCTATTGATATTTATACTAAAAACCTTGAAAGATAATTGTCGGTATAAGATTTTCTCGAGCTCGATATCAGTATAAGATGTTGCTCACAATCCCGGTATGTTTTCGCAACGCAACACAATAGCGTCTATTTTCGAATTAAGAGCGCGGGACCCCATCAATAGGACGGAGGACAGTAAATTGGCTAAATTGCTTCGCCGAGGTTCTGCAACTCCTTCGGAAAGAGCTCTCGCTTGTTGCTATAGCGCGATACTTCCAACATATTTTTATTAAATTTTATAAGTCTAAAGGAGAAGCAAAAAATATATATATTAAGTAAAAAGATTTAATAGCTACTATGTGATATTACGGTTACCTTGAATATTTTAATAGGACTCTAAATTTGATTTCATAATAATATTACCTATGCCATTATATTTTAAATGATTTCAGGTATGTAAGATTTTTTGAAAAAAGAAATACGGAACTTACTGGAATAAAGCAAAACCTAAGTGGAAATTTCTTTCGTAAAAAAAGTGTCATTTTAGCCTGTCTATTATTATTACTCTATGGTCTATGGTATCTCCTGTGCTTGTTGTAAAGACACGACGACAAGGACACTGATATACTGCGAGTGTTGCATACACGTTTCTATATTTATTGATATCCAGGTCACGGTACTAGGAGGCCTATCGAGATAACAATACCTCATTGTGCTCGGACTACGAGACAATGCGTGTACGTAGATAGCTAAGTACAAGACGTGTTAGGTCTTAAAAGTATCATAGAATGCGTTATATATTGGAGATTATCTGCTGCCATAGTTTTCACACAATATTTGTCAAATATACTTACTTAACGTCGTAAAATATAGAGTCTGGTAACTCGACGCTATGTGATTGTACCCATTTAAGCACATATAATTGATTTAATTTGACTAGATTGGCAACAGGTGGCGGTGTTACCCATTTCACATTCATCAATATTTAAATACTAAAACGAGCCCCTTCCATAAGCCCAGCTTTATAATGTCTGAAATATTACGTTGTGTTGAATTACCAACCTACTATGTCAAAACTTGGTCTTCCAGGTTCTAACTATTTATACAAATACGAGTATATAGCTACTGTAATTAGAGCTTTCAAACATATACCCTGGACTTCAACACCTGCAAACAGGCGTGAGATTGTTAGGTGTGCTAAGCTGATACCATTTCACTAATTCACTGCATAATGTAGTAGCGTCGTGTGTCTATCAGACTGACGGATACAAACAGGGCCGAATCCAATCAATCAGTTCGACGGAGCGTCGCGCGATAATTGAACTCTTCCCTCGGAACGCACCGATTCAATAGATAATTACAATAGCAAACCAAAAATTACACGCGGCATTTAACCGTAAGACCCTATTACGTTTCACTAAATTGGGATGGTCGCATTCGATTGGCGATTTTTGCCGGACGGCGGATTAACTCGGCAGCACAATGTGGGTTCGGAGCGAGGAGTGGATGTATTAATAATGGTCGCGTACTTCGTGTACTGAATGCAGTACTTACACGCTCCGTCGGGAGCTGAATGTGTGACTATCGTGTCCGGCAAATCGAATCGCCGCGGCCGGACGCTCAGGACGCGCCGAATTTATCGTTTCACGGCCGACTTCCATTACGACCGTCTCATTGAGAATGTTTCGAGAATGAAGCGAGTTCATTTATTATATTCATGATGAAATTTAAGTAAGCATATGCGTAGTCCACGAAATAAGCATATTTCGATTGTTTTTTTAGGCTCTCTTTAAGTAAAGTCCAATTTATATATTATATTATTTATTTATTACAGGTTTCTAGTGAAATTTGAAAATGCAGCTTGTGGTTAAATATATTTTGGTATGGAAGAAGATAAATCACAAGGATGACTAATGCTGCGCTGCATTGTGTATTATGTGGGTTAATAACTTAAAGAGTTATTATTAGTTATTTTAAAAGCGATCCTGAGTAGTAACTTTTCTATTTCCCAAAAACTAAGTATTGAATAATTATTCAATATTTTGTAATTACAAGATTTTGAATTGAATTGAAATGACTTTGAATTTGAATAAATGAATGAAATGTATTTGTTGCTTGTTTAAATATTCGTAAAAGCTTCATAATGTTCTTGGGGACTACATAGTCATAGTAGTGAAAGTAGAAATGAACCAAAGTTCTCTGATGTAAGTAATAGCTACACGTGGAATAAAGGGAATACGAAATATTACCGCCACGATCGTACGTCGTATATTATGATAAGCTTGTGGTAACGGTAACAATGCCGTGCCCATTTAATACGAGTCATGCGATTGTAGAGGTAGATTTTACATCGGAGTCCACTGAAACGCCATTACATATTGAATAATCCAATACAAATGGGCATATTGAAACAAATAAAGCGAACGAGTGACAGAGATTACCGGTAATGATAGGTATTACCAGGGAAATACTAGACAGACGGACGGCGCTGTCGTATGCAAATCACTACACTTTGTGGGGCGCGCTGATAATGACGCGCCGATTACCCTCGGCTTGCCTCGCCTTGGTGCATTTGTTTCTGTAATACTGCACAACTATCTATTAATTACGTGGTGCACCAAACACGTAGTTGAAACCCTATCTACGTTAATTCTCTTTCATTCAACCATTGCTAAATAATTAACTTTAATTCATTAATAACATACGATCAACAAAATACTCTCAGAGGCGTTATTTTACGGCATGTGAATAAAAATGTTATGTATATTAATGCAGAATTCGTTAAATACATTATCTACAGCGGGTCTTATCCTCATAAAGCTATGAATTATTATACCGACGAAGTAAATGCTTTATATGATTATGACCGCAATCGGACAGGTCATTCAAACGTACAATCACGCACAGATGTATTAACTATTGTGAGTTCACATTAAGATATTGAATATAGGATAAAATATATAATATATATAGGATTATTATTAAATGCATTTATTAACCTTATAATGTTTGTTACGTTGTTATTAAGTATGTTTTTGGGTAATCTTGCAAACTGAATTAAGACTAATTCTTATTATTCTATAAAGTTTAAATTTTGCAAATTACTTTAGTTGTGATTATAAGTAAAATCCTATGTTATATTAAAGATTAGCTCCGGAACGGAAACTCCTTAATGGTGAACAAGACAGTTACAAAATTTTAGCATTATAAAAGCTTATTTTTAGTTTTTAAAGTAACTTATTACATCAACTTTATTCTTGTCCATTAGCGCTGTTTACTGTTTAATATTTTTGCTTTTGATAGTACTATTTCCAGTAAAGGTGGAAAGTTGTCGTAAAAAAGCGAAGTTGTGTTGAAAGTCAATTTTCGAAGTTGTCGGAGGAAGGACGCGGGAAGCATCCCGAGAGTCCGAACGCGCCTTTTGCATACTAGACGAGTATTCAGCCGCTGAACAAATTTTTACTAACATAAATAAACCATCGTTATACAATCTTCAAGGTAGTTTCTTGTGCTTTTTTTGGCAAGTATATAGGTATTTTGCTGATAAAAATATATTTTTAGCCCTAGCAAATATATATTATAGTAAACAAAGCTGCATGTTTTCATTAAATATGCAATAAATAAAATACAATCCGTGAATTACGCTCATCATAGTTCCTTAATACTTCTGATAGCTTAAGGGTATCTATATTGCCATGAATCCGCAGACTGCGCACAATTTTGCTTGGTGGTATATTGACAATTGACACAAGCTACTTAGATAAGTGTGCGTCATCTTTCTCGTTTCTTATACCTTATTAAAATCAATCTTGATGACTCCTAAGCCTTAATAGTAGACACTTTGTCTGCGAGACAATGGTTCCTAGGTTCAATTCTCAACTGGAGTAGACATTCTTATAACAGATAAATGTTTCTTTTTTTTATGTAAATAGTCGATAAAAGAGAAGAAGGGCCTCCGAGTGCAAGTGGTGTCTGTTTCAAAGAATACCAACATAAGTAATATCAATAAAACCCATAAATTTAATGCGATGGTTATAATTTAACGAAATTCCATGTGGCTAGTAGACGCTGAAGTAGGGTATTGGGGCAACGGTTCAAGCTAGAGATCGGGCTTAGATTGCAGAAAAAAGTGCTGTTAGCGCTTTGTAGAAGTAAAAGCATTTGCCACTTGAGTCAAAGCGCCGGAGAGCAAAACAAGCGCACGTATAGATAAAACCATAAGAAAGTAAAAATGTATTATAATAACTGATGCAGAAACTTCTAAAATTTGCAAATTGTCTTAGTCTTGCTGCATGAAGACAAGGTGAAATCAGTATAAGACCTATACTGAAATTACACCAATCAAAAAATCTATAATTTTTTTATTTATCTACGAAATTATTATACTTCATAAGACAGGAACGTGAAGTAATCCTATTGGTAGTGTTTTTCCTGGCGTACTGCCTCGTTACCTCGCTTATCTCTTGTGTATTCTCAGCCTTAGACAGGACATCATAATGTTTCAATGCTATCAAGTTAACAATGATGCATATAATGTAATGATTTTGTACGCTCTTATGCAAACGATTGTACCAATGCGTCCGCGCAATCGTTGATCTGTATACATGCTTCAGGATTCTCTTACAGTGGAAGTGTTACACTGATCGAAAATAGCGTATAAAAGTTGTTGTTGATTATGTAATTGTCTACATACTAAACAGATGAGATACTTATGGCCGCGGGTGTACCATGAAGTTTAGTCCACTGAGAACATATCAGACGCTCAACGCATGTGGTACTTGATCATTATCCAACAAAATACCAAACTACACGTCGATTTCCGCACGAACTATTTAAATTTTTGGGATACATGGCATACCTACCATAGAAGTACCCTTCTAGTACCTCCTTATCATTTGTTGATACATTTGCAAATGGTTATGACGGGGACAAAAGTTTTAAAACATTGCCTTGAAAAATTAAGACAAGTTCAGATCAAGTTTAAAAAAACTTAATGTTAGTGGTCTGAGCAAAACTGTACGGGTACTCACGATATGTATTTTGTACCCCGATATTTCGACCCACTTGTATCGATCGTGGTTACAGCTAAACTCTAATAAGTAACCGACAACAGCGTAACTATTTCCAGTCAGCATCTTCGGATAACCACTTAATAAACATCAGTGGAATAAGTTAAATAGAATAGAATAATTAGTTTTTATCTAATTTATATTGTATTTAAAATAGTTCATTGTTCCAAGGTTTAAATATTATCAATATTCTGTTCGAATATCCAATGTTTTTTCCATACTTACTTTTACTTTTATATTTTTAAACAAAAAAAGCCATAAATTTAAAAACCGAAGAAACTCCTAAAAATACCAATTTGTCCCATGCGCTTCAATATTTCGCTTCCGAAAGAAATTTATGACCAATAAAGTACCAATTAAGGAAAGATTTAAGGCGTCTGTTGTTACGATTTATTTAAGTACTTACTGCGAGTTATTTATTATGTTCTCAAAAGAGTAAGAACCATCCTACTGACACTTGACCGGGAATATGGACTTATTCATATAATCTGGTTTTAATAACTTTATTTTTAAGATTCTTTTATAGTAATTAGATATTGTATATTTACTTTTGTTATGATTTTGGCTTTAATTAATATTAAAATAACTATTAGTTACAATATTTCAATATTCTTTATATTTTAATATTCAGCACAAGTTTCTTTTAAACGTAATATTTTAAGCATGAACACATCAAAAATGTATTTGTTCGAAATCCCTCCGTGGATAGTGATTTAGAAAAAACATCGTTTTTGTATTCAAAAACTGATCCATAACAACTTGAATAATGTTAAATATTTATGTTTGTAGTCAAAATACTTCTGAAGGCTTTAACATTTTTCTAACTTAACTTTAAATACATATTCCAAATACTGATCCGATCTACAATTGATATACCTATTACCTAGCTTACGATCAATGTAAGCTGTGATATATCATAGAAATTAATATCAATTCATGCTTATACCCAAATTAGAATCCTGAATAATATTTGAGCGTATCAAAGACGAACAGTTACTGCACAGCATTGAATGTTGATAGCAATAGATTAGCTTGATCAATACCATGCATTTCAAAGCGTTAATGTCGGTTCTGATAGCGATGTTGTGTATGTATTACAGTATTAGAGCTAGACAGAGGGTGTGATCGTCTTTGGATAACCATTTCATAAGCATCGGTAATGTTATATGAAAATACCATTCCGTAAGTATTGAATAAAGGCTCAAGGATATCAATTTTCAAATACTTCTATACATCTATACTAATATTATAAACAGAACATTTTGTTTGTTTGTTTACTTGTCCTTCTTTCACGGAGAGTCGTTATCGTATATTTTGGTAAGGGGGTAGTCGTAGGATGAAGAGTACCATAGGCTAATTTTCACTGCTAAAATAGTCTTCTGTGAAAGGATCCATAACGAATTTTTTAGCCAAATTAAAGTGATAGTAACACAGCGTTGCCTAGCAACCGATGAAAGAAAGGAATTGGGAACCATTTTATTATTGTTCTTTTTTCAAACGTGAGCGAAGCAGCGGGCCGCGTCTTTTTTAATAAACGCTTACTTAAACATACATCTATGGAGTACTGGCGGCAGAGGTGTTCAGAGACCAAGCGGTTTTTCTTTCGCAATATGACTCTATGACCGCAAACATTTCAGCAGGATAACTAGATTTTTTTTACGACAGGGCCATCAGTAATTGAATCAAATAGTATCAATAAAATGTTAATATGTGTATTTTAATTTCTTTGTTTACAAAAACATAGTTAATGATTATACCCCGCATATCGCCTGATGGTATGTTAGCACGCGATCGACTATTTCTGTATAATTGGCTGGTCTGCATTGAATTTGTGACAGAATTTGTAATAAATGAAATAATATCTAAAGTATCCAATACCAATAATTGAAAGCGTCGCTAGCATAAGATTTGTGCAAGCTGCGGTACGGATTGTTGGATAGAATAATTTCTTTATTAAGGCACTAGTAACTGCTCGTAGCTATGCTCGCTATTCTTTACGGAAATAAGCAAACTTAAATCCAAAAATATATTTTTTCTTGTTCAGCATTTTCCGTAATTTTAATTGCACTATATATCTGAAGTATTACTCAAAGCAAAAAAACCTCATTTAATTCCCATCCTGAAGAAGTATCAAACATCCTGAAAATAGTTATTAGTAAGGATAACAACCTACATAAAAACTTCAATAGGAGTTTCTAAGAAATATATTTATGGAAATATAGTTGTTTATAAATTAAAAAAATATCCTGTTTATTCTCTATCTTGTTGGAATTTTATAAAATCCAACTTTAACACTTGTCTAGAACACAACAAAGCAGTGTGTAAAATTTCAGCTTTTCTTAGCTTAAAAGGTTGGTAGATGTAATACGTCAGTCAGGGCTTCTTCTTTTATACATTGAGATAAAACTAGGATTACTTTTTGTTTAAAGAAGAAAACAAATGAACGAGCCACCTATGTAATTGGCTATTGTTGGCCATAGACATCCGTAACATCATAGATATTGCCAATGCCTTGCCAGCAGAGAAAGAAAAGGGAAGTAAACAGGGATAAGCTTTCAAGCCCCCAGAAGGAATACGGTGAGTCATTTTGCAGATGACTCAAGTAAGAGTGGCAGTGATCCAGATAAGTTTTATGTTTCGTAATATGAACTTTAAGTATGATTTTTCTTAATTGGGAGTGAAATTAAGTTTATAATATCGATACATCTGGACTCAAAGATCGCAAAAGACATTTGGGCGAAAATACTTTATATACATAGTTTTATTGAAAATGTAATTCTCTATCGATCTGTATATTCAATTGCTCTAAATAAAAAAAAATGCCGTGACGGCTAAGAAATTTTATATATTTGGCAAATGATGTAACGATTCATTATCAGTATCAGCATTATCAATAAATACAGATCTAAAACTGTATTGTTTCTTTTGAAAATATATTAAAGTTTAAGAACTTAGTTTCTAAGAATCATCTAAAGAGCACAATTTAAAAAAAGTTGTAGACACATGAAATTTAAAAAACATAAGTTTTTTACTTCTCCTGAAAAGTCGTATTTGGTCCTTTACAACATCGATCCCAGAGGTATTGATATGTATGTTTCTTTATAATATCGACTTTATCGATCTTTAACTGTTTCCCAGTAAAAAAATCTGAGCTTAACTTAATACATTAGCAAAAACTGTTTTATATACTGCTACAAAAAAGAGAAAAAGCAATTGATTTTTGTGTTTAAAATATCGATATTCCATTACAAAAGTTTTCTATTGTATCCCATTTCAAAACAGAAATAGAAAACAATGATACTAGCAGCCAATAACATTTTATTTATATACAGAACACAAATTTCTACGGCTTGGCGAGATAGAACGACATTACTGTAAGAAGAGACGATTCAACGTGCCACCGTCTCAGTTCTGCCGTCTTGTTAAATCTGTGAAAAGTGCAGTTTTCATACAGCTGTTATGGTTTCGCAGGGGACAGTAAGCTTGCCAATTACAAATTTGTTTTTATGATTCTGTTTTATTATGGTGTGAGTTTTTGAGGGAGACGTTGCGTTAAATAAATTTTGGCACAAGTCATTAGACCAAGCAAGTTTAAATTGATATATTAATATGTGAAGAAAGGTATTTCTACCTCTTTCTAAATAAATACGGCGCATCGTCTTAAACTTATATCTATTATCAAGCTAATATAAGTACTTGTAATGATGTAATGAATAAACTAATTCGCAAGGTATTCATAATTTTTACTTTATCTCGGTTATATTTCTTAGCTAT
>DWPA01000973.1:0-20766 GCA_018251375.1 Calpodes ethlius
GAAGCGATCCCGCCATTATCTGACTGTATCTAACTGCCGGGTCAAAGTTCATGCAATTGTTTACTTCCTTGCACTAACAACTATGTAATTATGAATCTCAACTGTCATTAGAAATTTTCCGTAAGGCCTGAATTAGTAAGACATCTCGCAACTCGTTTTTACGGTTCCCAAGTTAAAATGCAATGTTTATAATTTCGTCATATTCGTCCGTCAATTCCGATTCTTTGACAATAATTCCATTAAACCGGAATAAGCCATGTGTTAACTACATTATGTTAAAATATAATCAATTACACTCGTATCATTTGATAAACCATTTTTCGTAGTAATCAGATTATAGAATTATCTAATAGGTAAATAAGTAGATACTATATACAACGGACTCCGACGCGACCAGTAATTAGGGAATGAAATAACCCTTTCCCCTCGAAATTTTATGGCTCATAATCGAGAACGTCTGTAACCTTACAGAAAGTATGCTCCAGAGCAAATTGGTACCAAGATAGCACATTATCTATCTATCTATTTATCTATCGACCTTTGAAGGTCCACTGCTTGATATAATAGTGGATATATATATTATATTATAACTGGATTACATAGCATAATAAGTAGTATGTAATTTCGAATGTCAATTGTCTATAGAAATTTTTCGTAACGCCTGAATAAATAAAACCCGGTCCGTAATCAAATCGGAATCTTTATAGTTTCGTCATCGTCCGTCCGTCCGTCCTTCTCTCCGTCCGTCTATCCGTCTTTTCGCAGCATAGCGCAGAAAACCTTAATACTAAAAAGCTGTAATTTGCCATCCACGCTTTAGCTAATGCTAAAGCGAGTATGTGATAGAATTTTCTCTATTACCCGTGTAAGGGTTTAATGGTTAATTCATTCCTTTGAACGATTAGAACAGGGACCGGCTTAACGCGCTCTTTGATGAATGAGTCTAGTTTCTAGCGCAAAAAAATGTTTGTTTTAGTAGTCTTCGGTCAAATTGAGTCAAGTAGTAGTGTGCGCGCTTTTGAAGTAGGTAATTCTTGCCGATTGTAAGTATGTAGGTAAAGGTTGATTTTAAATTGGTACTCAAATTCTAATTCAAAATCTTTTTATCATATGGGTATCATTGATACACTAATTTACGCCAATGTTTACAATCAGTGCCATTTTGGAATAGTGTTTTGTCATGAAGGAGAAGAAATGGGAAAGGAAATCCTCAGCGCACAGTTTTTAATCTTTTCTACAAAACCAACATTTGACATAGAAGTCAAATGTTTTACTCCACATCAGTATACTATATAGGACATGAGGACTTCAAAACAAATCCTATTTGAGATGGTCCGTTAACTACCTGTTTGTAAATAATTTTCTTTTTGATAAATGATTAAGCTCTGAATTAGTAGACTTATTACTCTATGAATTCACCTTGGAAATCACTTGTGGAATTAAGTGGATCTATTACAGGAAATGTACGAAATATAGGAATTGTGTATAATTGTATACATTACCTAAATATGCTCGGAATTTATTGCTAGGAATTGTATATGTTTCAGTTACTATTCAGAGCTTCATCATTTATCCAGATGATGTATGTGTGTTTAGTAAATCACTAGTCTGTAGCGCAAATTAGGGTTTTGTCCAGCAGTGAACCTTCAAAAGCTCTGGATGGTGGGATGAATAAAGTATTCAGCACTTCTGAAAAACTGATGTATAATGATTTTTCTGCTTTATATAGATATCTGATGTCATATTCGATTCTAGCCATGACCTCATTTTGTTTTGTAACCGAATGTATATAATATAAAAACATGTAGATTCCGTATTGAAAGATAACCTTTGCCTAAATAAAACAAACCGACGTGCGGTAACCAAATCAGTTGGGGTTGGATCGTGAATACTGGCGACAACGTGACGAAGTAGTGCATAAAAGATTTTGATGATAGAATATCGTGCGCGAATAACCATCACGACTACCATGGCTGGAAACGGAGAGGTTTATAAGAAGAGTTTTAACGGCACATGTGCTGTTGGTGTCAATAAAAAGGCAAAGGGATCCATAGCGCAAAAAGCGGAGGCCTATTTACAGGCTGTCAAGGAAAGTCAAGGACCACGAGCGGAGGGTACCTACTTATTTTTCTATGAAAATGCGTTTTAATATACTTCTTGCGGTAACGTGTGGTGACAGAAATGCAATAAAGATTACTGTTAATTAGGTGCGATGTTGATAGTTTATAACAATATTACTGTGATCGGTATTAAACATATGTTTTGGTCACTTATAGTGATTTAGTAATTAAGTTAAAAAGAATTACTTTTTAGGTACGCTACATTATAATTATGTATAATAGGAAATAGTGATGCTCCTTATAGAAGGAAAAAATACTATTTCATATTCATTATAAATTCGGCTCGAAGGACCAAAATTCTGTATGATTTTCTTTTAAGTATATATTTTACATTTTTTAAGATAGTTTAGTACATTTGTCCAGAAGGTTCTCCGGGTTTAGTACTTATAATAGTTTTTTTTTTGCTTATCCAGTGACAGTCGTAAAAAAGCCAGCATTTCCGAGGATGGAGTCTATCTCGAGAGTCGCCGCAATACCGATTGTCGAATCTGGCATAGAGGTTACTGAGAAAATATACTCGAAAATCAGGGTAAGTGTAACTTACGTGCCCATAGATTATTATTCTTCATTAATATAATAAATATAATGAAACGCACACATTCGTTCATTACGTCGTTTTCGGCATGGACAACATATAAACGACAACATAAATAACATCCATATCCTGGGAACATATATATATATATATATATATATATATATACCTGTTACATAAATATTTGCCCATCTGAGCGATGCAGTCACTACCACTTAGGCCATGGGGTCTTATTAATAATTATAAAAACATCCGGCTATTAACTATATTAATATTAAAATAAAGTAGGATTTTATTTCATCTGCAGAAGTAAATAGAAGTTATAACCATATATATAAAATCGTATCATCGAACAGTCTTTTCGTATTACGTTGATATGGTAATTCTTCTACATCACCACGTTGTCACACTTATAAATGAATTAATTAATTAATTAATTCTCGTGACAGAATGAGTGAGATTAAAACTATAATTATGACTTATTGTAGACACATTTAAACATTTTATTACCACTGGCCTAGCTATTGCAATATTTTGGGATGTACTGAACCATTGTTAATAAACCATGCAATTTATTATGGCTCTTTCTCCAGGAGTCAAACCCTGTCTTCCGTTGGTATCTAAACATGGGCGAGAAGTCCCTGGCGACGGGGGTCCAACTGGCGATGCCGGCCGTACAGATGCTGGAGTCGCCCATCCAGCAGTTGGACAAGTTCCTCTGCAAGTCCTTGGATGTCGTGGAGAAACAGGTGCCATCAATACATCTGCCTCCACAAGCAGTAAGTATATTAAATGTGGGATGTGTAGGTACTTTTCAGAGACACCAATTTAATATCAATCCTACAAAAGCCTACTACACTACACAATCCTACAATCTGATGATGCACTTGATGGTAAGCGGTCATGGATATTAGGAACATCAACGACATTACTGAAGGGGTGCCCATGAAAAAAGAGGAGATAAGAAGGAAGAAGTAACTGGCTCTCAATCCCCAGACGAAATATAAGTTTGACGGTTCTCTCAATCAAAACGTTTCTAGATAATAAGACAGGGTTTACGTAAAGATAATATATTTATGAAATATCCACTAATCCGAAAAGTTTAGTGAAGAATGCTTTAGGCCTCCTCTGTTATGAGAAGAGATTGGTACTTCGCATTGGACAATTAGTGGATTGAAGCCAACTATATTATTGTTAATAATAATTTCTTTTGCTGTGAAATGCTCAAGAATATGAATCCTTAAGTAATTAATTCTAACTAAGATACGTATAGAAACTGCCCATTTTTTGCTTGAGATATAAAGAACTTGCACGATTCCCACCTTATATTAAGATGGACTTAATGCAAGGGAGATCGAGGATGGATACCAAAAATGTTTCCATATGAACCTGTCCCCGGCTTGTGCTAGTCTATGAACATGTCTCAGATGTACTCGGAGACCCGACAGTATGTCCTGCGGCGGGCCGACTCCGTGAAGCAGCTGGGCTCAGCCGTGCTGGACTCGCGCGTCACCGCCGTCACGGTCACCGCGCTGGACCGCGCGCTCTCCACCGCGGACAAGTACGTCGACAAGTACCTGCCGCCTGACTACCAGGACGCTGCTGACGGTGAGTTATCTATAGTATTATTTATATACCTACTTCTAACTCAGTTATTAATGACCCTATCTGACGAGGGTCTCAGTAAAATGTTCATGCCCTTTGCAAAACAGGGAATGAAGGATCGTATTATTTTCTATATCGACTACTTAATCACAGAACAAGGTTTCAGCAACTGTATAGAATATTTACAGAATACCAGGTCAAATATTTATATGTCAACATAATAATATTTATGTAGGTATTTAGTGTTTATTTGTATTTGAAATTCATAAAAGAATAAACAAATAATATCAGTGCATAAGCTATGACAACGCATGTAGTGATTTTATCTCTTAAAAGTAACGCTCATTTATGCAGAAATTTAATCTGTTCATTAATATTGGAGGGAAATGCTACAGATAATAAGAAGTCACAAGTTAGTAGTAGATATTATAAATGTCCTATTGTCTAATCGTAAAGTCTATAGTCTACTGTCGGGAAGCTAACAAGATCACGAGGGTCGTAGACTTCGCAGTCTAGGTTATCTGTCGTCTGACACGGAGTGCCACCCACTGGCTCCGTGAGCGCCACACTACCACCGGTATACACAGTTGGACTCTGCCGTTCCCGCGTAGATAATGTGACGGTCACAGTTAGCGGAAGTGACCGATGACTCATTGTGTATCAATGTTTGTTTACTTATATTTAGGTTCGAACGGAATAATTTACGCGGATGTTGTTTGGGGTCAAAACGACGTGGGAAGCTGTTGTAACTGCATTTTATCTTTTTATAATTTTGTTCCAATTATTTGACCATAGACAGACCGAGGAAAAGTTTAATTAGGTTATAAATAGGGGGTGCTAGAGGTTTCATTTTGTGAGTCAGAGCCAACTTCCTTTACTCGTAGAAGACACTGATAAACATTGGACGAGGGTTCGCAAGGTTGCTCATCATCATCAAATCCCATTACTGTCTCACTGCTGGGCTCACGTCTCCTCACACAATTTGAGGAGTACAGGCTATAGTCCACCACGTTGTCCAGGTGCAGATTGGCAGGCTTCAAACACCTCCAAGAATACAAGGTTGCTTAAATTCCGATAAAAATGCATTTTTACGATAAGCATGCCTTGATATCTATCTCAGATTTATCTCCAGACGTAAAAGCTTCCACACAAATGTATTTTTTTACTTTACACCAAACACAATGATACCTCATTATAAATTCTATTATAGTTTAATTCTCACTTCCCACTTTGGCTTCAGACAGAACTATTCAATGATTTATGGCATAGTCTCTAATTTCTTTGAGTGAAAAAATGTTGCAGTTTTTTTAACTATTAACCAAATTATTTTGATTCTAAATATTTTTCTTTTCAACACCAATCCATGATATATGTATGTACTCGTGGTAAATAGCTTTACTTATGTTGGCCTCTAGGTGATTAATGTAGAAAATTGTAGAATTTTCGGAGTTTATTTCATTAGCGTTTAAGTTCATATGACGTTCCATGTGACGTAATGATTATCATGTTGGACCATTCGAAGGGTCCTGAATTCGAATCGCGGAGAGGCAGAGATTTGAATGAATTTAAATTCTGTTCTAGGTGTGTGTGTGTGTGTATTGTTGTCTTTGTATTTTGTCAGTGCGAGGTTGTATTTTAAAAGTTTTAACTTCTTTGCAACATTACACGCGGAAACTAACAAAATCCAACCTAGTCGTCAAATCATTACGAAAATAGGTACAGGAAATTAGGTCTTACAGATAATGACTCGATGGTTCCCTCCCCGCAGAAAGAGACAGTTAATTTCTGCTAGATACAAACACAGCGTGGAGAACCAGAAGACTGGTACACCACAAAATTAAAAATTAAGTAGCTATAACAAATGTTGCAAAGTAGTTTAACACAATTTTAATAACCACATAGTGGTAATAATAGTGACGAGCGCAGACCAGACGGACGCGGGGGACGGCGGGTCGGGGCGGGTGCGCGCGGTGCAGGCGGTGCAGCATGGCGCGCGTCTGCGCAGGAAGCTGCAGCGGCGGCTCACGCGACAGGCGCTCGCCGAGGCCAAAGCCATCAAGGAGCAGATCCACGTGCTCGTCTATGTCGCTGAATTGGTCGGTATACCTCCTCGTGTCGCGTTATGTGATGAAGCTAGCTAATTCATTGTTTCGTCCAAAGCTTCAAATATTTCAAAGATTTTTTATTAAACACTAGCTGAACCCTGCGCGCGTTGCTACGCCAACATGAGCTGCCACGGAAATATATAAAATTAATTGGAATGACTGTAGCGCCACCTGTCGAAAATTGGCCGTACCAACTTAGAAACTGTCGTGGATTCATACACAACAACTTTGCTAAAGATCATCACATGATTAAATGCATAGCTTACGATTGTATAACGGACACACAGACAAACACATATATATATAATAGAATACAAACTGACTATGTTTGAAAACAACTGCAATAGTTATAAAACTGTGACGCAGCCATTTACGCCCGTCTTTGGACAAGGATGCATTTATGTTCTACAAGTATTAATACATACCTAATAACCATTATAACGTTGATAATATTGACAAGTACAACCAACTCCTGCTTTTCTAAACCCTATTGGCTTCAGAATGATGTTTGATTTTAATTTGGTACAGGATACATGTTTAAAATATATTAAGTAATAGGTACCTGGTAATACTGTTTAAAACGCTTTAAAGCGTCGATAAGTAAATTTATTTTAATAATGAGACACGTGAGTAATATATTACCTATTTATTAATTCTAGAAGTACGGAGAGTACCTTTTACTATTCAGTCTGTAGCATAAAACACACACACACATTTTTAGTTTTTGCACATCTGTTTTTGTACGTCTTTGTCTGTATTTTGATGTGAGTAAATTAATCGGTACTCATTTGAATACCCAGGTAGCGACAGACCCTGCCCTTGCATGGAAGAAAGCCAAGGAGCTGTACGCTACCCTGAGCCAGCCGGAGCCGGAGAACCAGGCGCGGCCCGACACCCTGGAGCAGCTGGTCGTCATGCTGTCCAGGGAGACAGCCAGGAAAGTCGTGCACCTCGTCAACTACACCCACACCGATTTGCCCAAGTGAGATATAGTCATTAAAAAATTAAATTCCATGCGTGGGCGTGATTGGGGCAGCGTTACGGCGACTGGAAAAATTCATCAAACAATTTAAATAAAGAATTATAAACACTTATATCGTCGCATTAGGATTCCCTGCTTCGCGGGTAGCAGGGACAACGCAAATTAGACATCACTAACACTTAATACCCGAGAAAAAACATTTATCAGTCACATAAATGTCTGCTCTTGTCAGGAATCGAACCCGGCACCTATTACTTCGCAGGCAGGACCACTGACAACTAGGCTACGGGGTCGTGCATTAATATGATTACTGATGTTATCTTTCCGTGAAATCTACCCGGCAAGAACTACTCTCTTGCTAGAGTCGGACGTGAAACGACTAGCCGTGGTCTGGTTGGGGGCTAGAGACCCAGTACTTACTTTCTTTCTCTTTCTGTTGTCTTGACCGATAATGCACCATCGACACTTATCAACAACTGGATCGTCAGGTCGTTTGTTAGTTCCTAAAAAAAACGAAAACATTCTGATGAATGATAATTTCAATTAAATTCAAATTAATTATACAATGTAACATTGATTGCCTTTTTATCTAGTTTAGGACTGCGCTTTACATGGTTGAAGTAACTATCTATTAAACCAATCTAATACCTAAAAACATCCCCTTTTTGTGGAAAGATCCTTTATTAGTGTGTCAATTAACGCGTTAAATTGTTCCCACAGTAGGGTCGTTATTAGCGCGCTAATTAACGCGGTAAGTCGCATATGTGGAAATGACATAACAATATCCGTTTCAGGAACGTGCGTGACGGAGTATCTATGGTTACTCGACATCTGTCTGTGGCGGCCGACGCCCTGCTCAAGGTACGTTCTAGCGCCATCGTTATCTTCGCATGTAAAGAATAGAAATGGACGTAGTAATACAAAATAGATCCAACCACAAAAACTTGCTTTTGAGAAAAACGTACCAGCTTGAATATTTTGCATGTACCAAAGTTAATGTGAAAATGCCATTTGTGGTATAACTAAAAAAAACGGTTTTTGTGGGTTGGATCCTTTTTGCATAATTACGTCCAAATTAGGACTTGGGACGAACCTCGACTTATATTCTTAGACCTGTACACACGTCTAAACGGTTAGTCCAAATTATTGTTTTGTCATCGGAAATGAGTTAGTATGCAAAATTTTAGCTATATTGGATATCAACAATTGGTTCTAATATCGACTGCTAAATCCCCGCCCATGTATACCTACATACATATAAACAAACAGAATTAAATAAAAGTGTGTAATAAGTAATACTATAAATTATTTAGACAATGCCAGTGGAGATCGCACTGTCGGAGGTGCGCGGCTGGCGTTCCCGGCTGGAGGAATTGTTGCAGCAACTGCAGGCCACCTCCAAGTCCTACCTGGTGAGACATATGATGATTTACTGTCAAATAACCAAATGTTTCAACAATAACGGTTACACACTCATTCTCCCGCACCATGATTATGTGTGTCGCGGGTGCCATAAACAGTATAAATTAAACATCACTAACATCCATGACCTGAGAACAAACATTAATTATCTGTCGAATAAATATCTACCGCGAATAGAACCCGGGATCTCATGCTTCGCAGGCAGAGTACGGACCCATAAGGCTACGAAGTATTGACAATTGAAACAGTCTGCGAATTCTATAAAACAATACTGAAAATTAAAGTAAGCTCTAAAAGTACTACTTAACCTATAACGTAGTCTCGTTCCGAGAAATTCGTATAAAGTTGTGATTAATTTTTGTTTTAATGTTAATATTTCTAAATTTTCATTTTTTTTTGACTTCGTTTTTTTTAATAACGCGTACTAATGAATTGACAAACCTGAATTATCTACAAATAACTACTCTATAAAATTTCTGCATATCTATACAAACCCAACGTTGATTTTATAAAGTTTGAGATTGCTTTTATTCTTCATGGTCATGAAGTGATAAGTGTTCACAACTTCCACTGTATATCGTAGACATGATACTAAATATTATAATCTTTTTAAGACTCTGAGAAACTTTTAACTTTTATTGATTAATTTATGCTATATAATGTCATATCACATGGTCTCACCCTCATCCTGGGTTGACTGGTAGAAAATGCCAACAGGCTTATGTGTACCTTTCATAAAGATAATTTTAGGATGTTACAGTAAAGATTTATTATATAAATGAATAAATGACCTAACTCGATATTCAAACTTCGCTCCAAACAAGAGAACCCCTGAAAGGTGAACAGCAAAGTCATATTTTTTTTTGGTAGTGCACTAATAATACTATAAGCGTGTTTATAGTATTTTATTTTAACTATTAGGCAATTTATTTAATGAATTTTCAGGAACATCTAGCAATATTCCTGGCTGGAAATGAAGAACGGGAGAAAATCGCACCGCGTTCAGATGGCGCGGCGTTCGGCCAGCGAAACGATCTGACGGCTATCAACGGTGTTAACTGATTTTATTTTAGTTTTACTCAATATAACAATTGTCTTTTATTTATATTGTGAGGTATCTTTTTATATAATATGAAAAAAAAAGTTTTATCTATGAACATCTCAATTTATAAGATAGGTGTAATGTTTTATAATTATGTTTTCAGAACAGCGCAATTTTAGCGCGTTTAATTGAAGAACGTAATCTTATTTATTTTTAGAGTTTAATTATAATTATCATTGATAATCTTAGGCGATTGGAAAAATGCTTATTTTTGGTTTAAAACCTTTTGGTAGGTACCTACATATCTAAAGATACAATTATTTCATAATGATAAGGTTTTGAAATAGGTATGAGTATTTTTATAATTGAGGGATAATAACTCACCAAATTAATTGCATATTTAATTATGTTATACTAATAAATACAACAATGGAATACTATATCGATTTTCATTTAATAAATTTAATGAGGCTTTAGTTGCTTGTGTGAAGGAGAACATCGTGAGGAAACCTGTACACTCGAGAGTTCTCCATAATGTTTTCGAAGGAGTGCGAAATCTACCAATGCACACTTGGCCAACGTGTTAGACTACGGCCTCTACCCCTCACATGGTGTAAGGAGGCCCAAGCTCAGCAGTTATGGGTTGTGATGATGGTGGTGATGATGAAGGTAAAATTAAAAGTGGTACTGTTTTTTATAAAAACTGATAAGGGCGAAACACCTTGAGGTATTAGCTGACCAGATAAAATATAACCAGGAACGACCACCTAAATGGGGGAAAGATGAGCACTACAGTAATAATCCTCAGCTACATTGGCGGGATTGCACGAAAATTGACGTGAAAACGATTATCTCTCGCGGGCGCTGTTCTTGAAGGAGCGCTGTTGGTAAACTTGCTCACCAGTAAATTAATGGGAATTAAACTTTTATGGAACTCTATTAGCATAGCTAATAATGTAACGCGTAAATTTTATCGCATCAATTTAACCCCATTCCAGCGTTGCTGTTGACAGTAATGGCAACGTAGGTGTAGCAGGGACGTTACATTCATTCGATGATACAGGGAAAATATACGTATTCTGTGTCCAAGTGAAATCTATCTGAATAAAACATCATGCGAGAAAGATAGGAAAAACAAAAGCAGCATTGTATTAAATAGCGAATAATTATTGATTATTGTTTTGGATCAATAAAAAGGATATTATTTTACCGATGACAGCTTTATAAATTTCTAGAGCGATGCTCAGCTTATTAGTCCATTCCAAGCCGTTTCCTCCAAAAACATTATTGACAAAACATTGGTTTGAGAAAAATTGTATTCGAAATTTGTGTTTACTACATTAATGTATCTGTGCATCCATCTAACAAATCGTAATATTATGTCATCTTTGTCTGTGGTAATAATAAATAACAACCTTTGTTGGATTTTGACAAAAATAAATATCAAGTTTATATTTCATAACAAAAACATTAACTTGAATTAATTAATATATTTCTTTCAAAGTGAACTCTTATTAGTAGTTCATCAAAATAATTCTCCTGTAGACATGTTATGCTTGCAGTTTATAAATAACTCGACATTTGCGGCATACGAACATTATATTAAACAACGGGGTTGCGGTTTTTAAATTAATATCAGAAATAAAGTGAGTTTAAACTACTGTCTTAACATATTTACCAATTAGATCACTTCTATTATTGCTTATGTTGTCATAACTTCGATTAAAGTATAATAATCGCTCGGTGTATAAATGTCACCGCGCTTTCTAATTTGTTTTTGTGATTTATTTATAAATTGATATATGAAAAGACGCGTTACTTGATGGCTACTGGATAATCTGTCACGGACAATCGTGATACAGTATTATGTATCCCACAGAGACCATATAAGGTTGGTCATTGATATGTCATCTGAACTGGATTGTACAGAAGGGTAGCTAATCAGACTAGAGGAGAACTCCACCATCGTGCACGATTATACGGAACTATAGTTATGGTAAATGGCCCAGCACCCACCTACCAACAAGAGACAGTCACCATATGTTTATTTGTTGTGCAGTGAGCAGCTAGCCTAAATCTTAACACTTTTGCGTGTTGTAACTTGAAGGAATTTTGTCTAAAAAGGCAGTAACCCATTCCATACATTTTTGGGAACCGGTTATAATAAATAAAACATACCCTAGTAGGTTCCATTTAAGCAGTACAATTGCAAGCTCTTCATGCTGTGTGAATAGGTCTTAGAAATTACACTGCTAAGATTGTACTGCCAATTTTAAGACATTGAATATTTAAGGCAATACCCATTCTAGTGATGTTTAATATCAACAAAAATGGTCATATCCAATATCCTGCGTGAATGTGTTAATAATTAAATCCTAAAATCTGTTATGAGAAGACTCATTGCAAATGAACTAATGATTTGTAACAAAATTATTTTAATGCTAGTCTATAATACAAAATTATATTAACTATTGGCATAACAATGGATATATGGAAATATAATGTGTTTAATTTTCATATAAATGCAACAGCGCCCTGGTTGTACGATACATACACTACATCAGGCTCATTTTAAGCTTAACCTCACATGTATACCTTACAGATTAATCAATAATGAAATATTTATTAAAAAATATGTGTCCTCTAATTACTATACGCCATTATTACCTTCTTAAGAAAAAATAAATTAATTAATGCATATGCCAAATGCTACATGCATTTCTAAATGCAGACTATCAAGCACAAAGTATTGTTAACTAGATAATTTGAATAAAAAAAATGGTACGGTATCTTTTCATGTACCTAAGGAATTTATCTTGTTATATCAGGTATTGAACTTCAATTAGCCTTCTTATTTTAAATCTATTATGGCCAGAGGAGTTCCAAACTGCCTGGTTCTGAAGCAGGAAAAGAAATTACCAAAAAATTAATAAAAATGTTTATTTAATAACATTTTCAGGTAATGAATACTATCTTTTATTTATCTATATTATTTACTTTGATACTAGATCTTTTTAAAATTGTATCTAATAAATAAGTTTGATACAATATATTACAATCAATAGCAATTTAAGAGTAAATATGAAAGGCACCCAAACTTACCATCCCTACCAAAATCTATGAACTCAAGTTCATTGACTTCAAAGTCGTAAATGCGCATATAGAGTAACCATAGTAAATGTTAAAAAATATGAACTTTTCTGTTTATTATAAAATTTACTGCCTACCTGTAACATTGTCTTTATTAATGTGGCATTGTTTTCCCTTCATTTTAGGATGGGAGGAAAGCCATTAAACTCACAGTCTCGGCAGCTAATTTACAATGTATATTTGTACTTTTTACACGAAGCAAATGCATTCAAAAAAGAAAAAGAAGGTTATTTTCAAAAAATCCAAAAACGTGTTGCCGTAGCTTGCGGGGTTTCTGTAGGAACCGTAAAGAAAATTTTAAAAGAAAATAATGAAAAAGATAAATCTGCTCCCTTCATAACACCTAAAAGAGGAAGGAAGAACAAAAAATTTCGTTTAAATTTAGATGGCTTCGACTATTGTGTGATACGTAAAATGGTTTACGATCTTCATTTACGCCATATGGAACTTCCTTGCTTGAGGACCTTAAAGGAAAAATTGGGGGAGTTGATTCAATTCGGCGGCTGCGTGGAGACATTGCGGAAAATTTTAAAGGAGATGGGATTTCGATTTGTGAAAACGGAAAGCAATAGAGAAATCCTAATGGAAAAGCATGATGTACGTCTTAGGAGGATGAAGTACCTCCGAGAAATTCAAAGGATGAGGGCGGATGGCAGAAATATTGTCTTTATGGACGAGTTATGTGTGCACACGTCGCAGCCCAAAGAAAAATCTTCAACAGATACTAAGAAAAAAGTTTCACATCAACCAGTTGCAAAAGGAGAATGTGTCATAATTTTTCATGCTGGCAATGAAAAGGGTTTTGTTCCTGGTGCATTGATGGTGCATAAATGTATTGATGGGAGTGGAGATTATCATAAGGAAATCAGCGCAGAGCAATATCAAACTTGGCTTCGTAGTCACCTACTGCCAAACCTTCCCCCTAACAGTGTTATAGTGTTGGATGGTGCACCTTGTCATAACGAATTGTCAGTTAAACCCCCAAACTCAAACACGCCGAAACTACAAATTATCTCTTGGTTACTGCAACATAACATCCCTCATAACCCAAACTCATTAAAAATAGATTTATATGACATTGTAAAGAAATATAAAGACAGATTCTCGGAATTTGTTATCGATCGTATTATGGAGGAGCACGGCCATACGATTTTAAGATTGCCACCGTACCATCCCGATTTTAGTCCAATGGAAAATATTTGGTCTCAAATTAAAGGGTTTTTAGCTGTTAAAACTGAAGCAATTAATGCGACAACAATTGAAGAAGTTGTGTTGGAAAGAATTAATACAATTGAACTAAGTGAATGGAAAACCGTATGTGATAATGCGATCAGTTGTGAGGATGAATACATAAAATCTGAGCAACTATTCGACCTGTACACGGACAATTTAACAATAAACATGTGTTCGAGCGGGGATGAAAGTGATGATTCACTCGCAGGTGAAGGTGAACACACAGACACTGCTATGTCAGATGAAGAAATGTTCTCGGATTCAGTCTGATTTGGAAACAGTCAACTTGGAAAAAGACTGAATGATTAATTTTAAGTTATATACACTACATTTAGTTTATGGTTTTCGTTAATTATTAACATCGTGGTATACCGTTAAGGAGAACGTTTTATTATATTGTCATTAATTTTAAAGAAAACCAAAACAAGAAGTTGTATATTCTTTAATTAAAATAATTGTAGATTTGGATATTGTACAAAAGCTGGTAGACAAAGTACAATATCACGGGAGTAGAGATTTGGAAAACAATACAAGAACGAAAGCAGTAAGTGTAGTGCCAAATAATATTTTTAAATTCTGTTTTTTTTTTATGTAAATAACGAAGAAATTAGCAGACAGGCGATCTGTCATGGTAATTAGTCACCGATAGATCCTAGTAACGTTAAAAGCATCACATCAACATAGATGGAGCCAATTAAATTATTGAATTTTGTACTATATTTAATTATTTATTTGTGTTATAGAACTGTTCTAGATCATTCTGTCCATACAAATCACGTCTTGTCTATGTTACGCAAACGAATTCCTTTACGACTTACTTTTCCAGACGAATAAGGATAAATAGTTGTAAACAATAACAGAAAATATTCTTATAACATTTTGATATATTTTTTCCAGATTCTGATGTAACGGTCATCGTTAATGTATTATATTTACGAGCAATGTGGCTGACTGAAAAAATATAGGTTACTGCAACAAATTTACATTTGGGAGAAATGAGATAACATGGAAGTGACCTATGAAAATAAAGAAAACCTTTGGAAAGAACATTTGGAGCTCTAGAAGAAAATGTGCCAGACCACATGCAATTCATGTTTGATATTTTTATACACAATATAGATATAAAATATTGTATCGAATAGCAATACGTCTTGGTGTTAAACCTTCTAGTCACAAGGATGTAGGTAGTAGACCAAGAATATAATACTATTGTAAAGGCGAATTTGGCAAATTATTTATATTAAATCCCTCTAAAAATTTGTAGATGTCTGATATATCTCACATTGTGAGCGAAGTAAGCTTTTGTCTTCTATAGTAGACCCAAAAGTGTAGGAAAATCCATCGTACCATAATTTTCATCTCCTATAATTTACGCTTATTAAGTACTAAGTATTAAGTGCAATATTTATTACCTTTATTATTTTATTTCTTGGCTTATTACTATGTTGCTGTTTTATTTATATAATTTCTAATCATGTTATTTTAATTTATGTGTATATCCAATACAAAGTCAAAAATGTTTTTTGTATAAATTTTTTGGGCGTTTTTGGTTATCGAACCTTTGATTTTAAATGTACATAGTTTGACTCTTTATAATTAATATAAAATAAAGTAGGTATCTCTACTTACTCAAGTTGTTATTATAATGTTATTGTGCTAGAAATATTTTTAATATTTCTTGTAATAGGGTATATGCATAGTTTTCGATGACAGCTACATATATTTTTTATCCTTTATTACTTCAGAATTGGTTTATACTTTAGACATGTTTCTTTATAATTAAGTTTTAAATTTTTTGGTGATATTTTGTAATATTTACAATTGTCTAAGTGAACTGCCATGTAAAAATACAAATGCATGTTCCCTATAGATTTAATAAAATGTACTTATATAGGAATAATATATCTATTGACAAAAATATATATTACAAATTTATTTCATTATTTATTATTATAAAATAATTATTACAAATGATGTGCGTGGTGTGTGCATTAAACCTGATGTAAGTGTTATGTTGGTTTTATCTTTTGTGTCCAATTTTCAACATTAATAGTGCTTTAGACCCCATTTACTTTAAAGAAATAACCCATTTCTCCGAAAGAAACATGCAGTATATGCCTAAAGTTAGAACGTGTTTGAGAGTAAACGACTAACGTCATAAAGTGATCATAATATATATCATGACCATTGAGTTTCATAGGAAGTTTTATACTCATCATTAATCATTCGGTCCTCGATCAAGTTACCTGAGGTGCTAAGTGCAGTGGACGCATTATGATTAAGAAGCATTTATATTTCAGGGTATTGACCTAGTATGTGAGTATATCTATGTATGGATGTAATGAGCGTGCTCTCAAGTGAGTGTTACACCCAGGTAAAGATACTACATAGTTATGAGTATGCTAGTAAGAAAATTTGAGTATCTATCTCTATCGTAATTTTAAATTTACTCGGTCTTTCACAGAGTATACAAACATTTCGGTGTTTACCTCGGTTAATGTAGGTTTTCAAGTGTTTGCCGCCAATTTAAACTAGTTGTCAAGTGTCGGTTTTTACACGAATGTAAGCAAATCATTAGTGAAGTAGCGAAACATTTATCTACATTTAACATTTTGTTCTATTTCTCCCATACTCATCGGTATATATTCATTATTATAATAATTAATCACTCTGTGATGCAAGGATTTGATTATTTTAACATGTGCCAAATGTTTGGATAAATGGGTGCTCACGATTTGTCATTCGACGACATTCTTGTTACAATTGTCACTGTCCTAAATAATTATAATTTATGTCAGACTATATTCAAAATTATTTTTTTACATATTTATATGTAGGTTCCTAATACTCTGATTATTTACGTATTTTATGAAAACAAATTCAATAAATTTCTAGTAGTATAACTAGTAAAAATGACTAATGAAATTCAAGTTAAAAAATAAATATCAGAACGAGCTTACTATGTTAGTATTCCTAGTATAACACTAGTTTGTTGTGTTTCAGTTGCATTTTAATGTACATTTAGATCTGTATTATTTTAGGGAACAAGTACATTAAATGAAGAACTTGATTCTTGTCCAAACGAGACTCAATATATAAAAGAATGGCGTCCACAAACTACAATATGGTTATTGTTTATTGCATTATTAGTTTGGTTATTAACATATGTAATTGTGTTAACTCTGAAATTATTTTATGACTTTAGCATTCGTTCTGTTTTAAGTTTTGGAGGATTTGCCTAGCGGCAAATATATGGCTCATATTTTATTATAACAATTTTATGATTTTAACGAAATTATAGATTACAATTTTAAAGCTTTTCAGCAAACAATTGGTTTATATTTACATCGAGTTATTATTTGAAATCAATACATATGTAAAGTGAATGTGTAATTATTAGTATGTGCTAGGTGCTTCAGACTGTAATGTAAGTTCTTATTGTTAATATTTTAGACCAATAAAAATGTAGCACTTGTGATCTTAATGCAAATCTTGGTACCTAATAATAAGTAGGTATTTAATCTGTGCTCTGAGTTGTAGATTGCTCATGATGCATCATAATTATGGAATTTCATGTAGATGCGTACACGTACCTAAACGATCGCTTAAAATTCACCGCCGAACAGTAAAGTTTTGGCCACACTGGATTTTTCTTATTTTTATGTTAATATTCGACAAAAAAGCTGATGATTCATCTTCTTTTTCTTCTTCATCTGATGGTAACTGGTAAACAATGTCCAAGGTCGATGCGCTGTCGGTCAAGAAAGAAAAAGAGAACTGGTTTTACACTACACTTAGCTCACTGACCATTACAATACAGAACAGTTCTAGCTGCTATACGTTGAGTCGTTAAGCGGTGGACTCAAAAAGGGGATGGTGCCTAGTAAGGCAGACTTCACGGAAAGATAATATGAATATCAATAACAATATAAATAAATGAATATAGTCTCTATGTGAAGTTTTACCATCAAGAAAGTCTGTTTCTGTTGCTTTTTACAACACCCTGCCAGCATGAAATTGGGGTGAGTATATTAATTCTACTATGGCCATAATTCTTTTTGCTAAATATACAACCTTAATATGTCAGTACTAACTTATTTGAAACTACATGATTTTTATATGATTATTAACATTTCAATAGCCTTGCATACGGGCATGCCATTATTTTCTCAACATTATATGTATAATAAGAGCTATAATAATTGTACTTATTCTTGTTTTTGTAAATTATAGGTGTCCACATCATTCTCAGTTAGTCTGATTTAACATTTACAGCATAATGACTAGATTAACGAAGTCGAGACTCATTAGTAAATATAAAAAATATATATATTTTGTAAGCGATTTAGAGTCTGTGACTAAATTCAAAGACAATAATTGATTAAAATAATAAATCATCAGTCTGTGACAACAACTTGCTCTACTAAGTCTGTGCTGCTCTTCGGTAGTTTAGTCTGTGTTTAATCTGTGTTTTGGTGATTAGAGCCGTGTGTTTGTGCTTTGGCGAATTTTAAATACATTATTAATATGACAATAAATAAGTAACATTAAATAAGTCTGCTTCAGATAATTTTCGATTAAGATATAACATCTTAACAAATCAATAATGCCTTCGATCGATGTTATGGGACCTCCGGGTCAGCACGAAGGGCTTCTTGAGGAGCCCCAGCCGCCACCTCCGCCAGTTATAGGAATTATATATCCACCACCCGAAGTGAGGAGTATCCTTTTTATAAAGGTTTGGAGAAGATAATTATCATAACCTATAAACATTGGGACTGCTTCGTATTTTTGGTACAAACTTTAGAAATTTCGCATGTTTGCTTAAATCTTGTTTTAGTTTCAAAATGATTATAATATGCAATTTGCGGTTGACAAAGTCGATTAAGATTTATAGCACCCTGCAAATAATACTTACCGCCATCAATGAGTTCCATCAGAATTAAAGTATGTGATACAAAGTTCTGTTACCTACAACAGTGACAAACTGACATTAGAGTATCGTCTCTTTCGTACAGAAGTCGCACTACACGTAGGGGAGATTGGTTTGGAATCTAGATAGATGTCGTTTCTTCCAATGGGGTGTGATGAAGATCTTAACAATCAATTTATGATTATTACTATGCAGCTACATATTAGAATGTCTATAAGTAATATCTTATGTATACTTAGTATTAGAAAATTATTAGCATAACCATCTTATGATTGGTAAACTTTCCTTAACCAATGTTTATAGATATTGTTGACAAAACTGCAAGTTTTGTTGCTCGAAACGGGCCAGAGTTTGAGGCTCGTATTCGACAGAATGAACTTGGAAACCCTAAATTCAACTTCTTGAATGCGGGGGATCCATATCATGCATACTACCAGCACAAGGTGAAGGAGATTCGGGAAGGAAAAGGTAATTTCATTTAACTAATTATGTTAGTCAATAAATTATAAGTCTTTATGATAACAATGTACAAATTAATGACCTAGTGCAATGCACAGGGAATGTTAAAGGAATGGCATTTTAAAGGTTAATGCTTAAACATATGCATTCCAAGTAATTTCTTGTCCTAAAATACCTTAAAAACTATCCCATTGCCTTCGCTTACTTATTAACAAATTGTTATGGGAGGGTTTCCAAACGAGTGAGGGATCCAACTATTGTGAGCATTTTGATGGTGAAATTATAATATGGAATCCATTTCCCAGTTAATCTTATAGGGTATTAGTTTGCAAGACACAAAATACCTTATCTTATTTGCCTAGAATTTGCTTAGTCAAATCTCTCAACACAAGGGACTTGGTGCTAATGTGTGCGTTATATGCAGGAAGTTGGCCCTTTCAATTCCAAGATCATTTACATCTTTATGTAATCTGCAAAATGTTTAATGTAATCATATATCATCAGGTAATGAGCCTTCAGTGCCTATTCCTGCTGGCCCACTGCGGCCAGGCCTAGCACCGGCCACTGCAGCGAGGCAGCAGGAGCTGCTCAAGGCCGCCGTGCCGGCCGAGCCCCCGCCACCTCGTGACCCTCCACCAGATTTTGAATTTATCGCGGATCCGCCGTCCATATCCGCCTTGGACCTCGATATAGTTAAGCTGACTGCTCAATTCGTCGCAAGAAACGGCAGGCAGTTCCTGACGGACTTGATGAAGAAGGAGGAGAGAAACCACCAATTTGACTTTCTTCGTCCGCAACATTCACTGTTCCAGTACTTTACTCGTCTTCTGGAGCAGTATACAAAAGTTCTACTCCCACCAAAGGAGCTCGTAAACAAGTTGGGGGCGGAGATACGAAGCGGGGTGCTGGAGCAGGCGCGGAGTCGGGCTGCGTGGCACTCCCACCAGGCGCGCCGCCGGGCCGCCGACGAGGCCAGGATCGAGAAGGAGAGACTCGCGTATGCCTCCATCGACTGGCACGACTTTGTGGTAGTGGAGACGGTTGACTACCCGGCGGGGGAGCCGGGTGACTTCCCGCCGCCGACCACCCCACTGGAGGTGGGGGCAAGGGTTCTGGCACAGGAGCGCGGGGAGGACATCACGCAGGGCAACGAGGAGGACGACACCGAAATGCAGCTGGA
>DWPA01000974.1:0-20752 GCA_018251375.1 Calpodes ethlius
CCATCCCCCTTTCCTGAAATTATTTATTTTATTCCCATTTTATTAAAGTTATATCCCTCTATTACCCACCTGTATACCCGGTAATTTTAGCCCCCCCCCCCCCCCCCCCCCCACCGAAACACTGCATTATGATCGTCGCAAGACCAACCATTATTTACGTCTACCATCATAGTTATGATCATACATATAATATGCTTCACGGGTAAAATAAATAAATAACTATTTAGTCTCTGTTCACGCGTCCGATTACGATACAAAATGACGTTGATACTTATAAATCACTAGTGACTACTACTAGCAACAACTAATGTACTAGAGACACTACCAACACTACTCATTGACTAGAGACATGCCCAATATTCTAGTGGTAAGCTGCACGATTCAATCACCTATAATATGGTACTCTGATAATAAAGATCTCTTCAAATGTCTTAAACAATACAACATTATCGTCTGTATTTAGACTCGTGTGTTTGATCGATGCCCCATTGTGTAGAGATGTCCCTAGAATGATTTCTTTATGGGTCTTTTGTATTGTATTTTGTCTTGATACCATCACCTGATCGCGGAGAAAAAATAATTTCAATTAGGTACTTACCTTATATGTAATCCCTTCAAAACACTGCATTTGACAGGTTTTGATCTTCAGTAGACATTTTTTTTGCGTCCAGACAAAGGGGAATTGGACTACGCTCATGTGGAAAGGAGGCGGTGAATGCTCGTAGCATACCTACACGGCCGTCCGTGTAGGTTATGTGAGACTCGCCCGGGCGCCTACCCACTAAACACCGCCTGGGAATGGCATTCGTCCTAAGACCTTACACCATGTAGTACGATCGCGACGCCGGTTGGAGAGCTGAGGCGCAAGATTCAGTAGACACTGGCCTATCTTCATTTTACACTGTTACAATAAGATAAAACATTCTTAAACTATACCTATCAACTATATCTTTGTAAGTAACCACGCCGTATATTTAACTACGATTTAAAATATTTGATATCTTCCAGGTGACCCAGCCAACTGGAACATAGACGTTAACGATTTACCTCCTGAAGAACGCGCCCAAGCGGGAGAAGGCGGGTTCATGCCGTGGGGAGTCGCCGGCATCATGGCTGGAGCTGCCAAGTGCTTCTTTGGCTTCGTGGGCTTCGACTGCGTGGCCACCACCGGCGAGGAAGCTAAGAACCCCAAAAGAGACATTCCGCTATCTATAGTGCTGTCCCTTTCCGTCATCTTCGTGTCTTACTTCAGCATCGCGACTGTCCTGACAATGATGTGGCCTTATTATCTACAGGTGGGTGAATTAATTACCAATCTGATCAATCATTGAAAAATCAGGTGAAAGTGAACGGTTTAAAGGAGTTAAATGCTCTTTAAACTAGTAATGAAAAAACCTTCAAATTGCATTTCTGTTGGTTGAATAATAAGAGAGAAATATAGTTACAAATATTCACGGAACTACCGGTACAACATATTATTAGTACAATGGTTAAACTGGATTTATCGTAGTACTACCTATTTATACTACCAGTACTGTCTGTGCTAAAGTTTTGAAGTTCCCGTTCCTTCTCAGATTGTTCCTCGGTATCAGATCTGAGACAATAACCGCAAACCAAAGATATTTTAGACGTACCTATGTTTTAAACTGTTCAGTGTTTCTTACTATCAAACAGCAATTTTTTTAGTCAGATCATTGCGGAACAACGCTGATATTTAGTGGAATCGGTTCTCGGAGTCCTGATTCACAACCATGTACTTATTGTTATATCATACGGATTATTTCATTTCGTTGTACTTCATATCTGTTAGTGATATTCAGCCTGTTCATTTCACTGACCATGTCATTAAATATTTTTTTAAACATTATATTTCAGGACGCAGACGCTCCTTTCCCGTACGTATTCACGCAGACCGGGCTGCCGGTGATCAAATGGATCGTGACCATCGGCGCCATCTTCGCGCTGTGCACCAGTCTGCTGGGCGCCATGTTCCCGCTGCCGCGGGTGCTGTACGCCATGGGCACCGACGGCGTGCTGTTCCGCCCGCTGGCCGCCATCAACCCCCGCACTAAAACACCGCTACTGGCAACGGCACTCAGCGGACTGTTCTCTGGTTGGTTATATATTTTTTGGAAATTCTGTAATATGATTCGAGAAACAAATTTAATAGTAGAAAATATATGAAATTATATTATATTTGTTAATAAATTAACATATGTAGCTCAAGTATATTTGCTGCCTCCACGTGTGCTACCTGAAATATTGTGTAATAATTGTTACCCCATACTGTGTATTACAGCTTCGATGGCAGCCATCTTTAACCTGAACCAGCTGATCGACATGATGTCCATCGGCACCCTGCTCGCCTACACCATCGTGGCTACTAGCGTGCTCATACTGAGGTGAGGTCACGAATATAGAATATAGAATGTTGGCGTTTAGCTAAACACATATTGGACTACAGTCTCGTGCTGTCTCAAGCAAATCTCATATCTTAATGGGAAAATACAGAAGTGGCGGTTATTGGCGAAGACTTGAGTTACATTACCCACATACGTATTATTTCCTCAGCATGTTATTGACTGTACTCCTATCTTGAATTCTAATTACCACAATAATATTAGCAATGAAAAATCTATGACGCTTGGGCACGGTTACTATTGAGTAACAAATATTTAATGATCGTGCTCACGTCCTAATGTGTGGGCAAGTTTTGAACATGTGACCGTATTGGACCATTGCAGGTATGAGGAAGAATGTAACTTGGCCCTGAAGGGGCTGAAGTCGCTGCCGGAGACTCCGTTCAGCGTGCTGCGGCAGACGTTCAATTTCTCTGGCCTCAAGGAGCCCACTGCGCTCTCCGCCAACATCGCCAAATGCACCATCGGTATACTTTGTAAGTATCTTTACCATAACCTGTTACTATGGCTAAAGGGTTACGCTGTACAGGAAGCGTGGTCGGGAGATGGATATGTACCCGCTAGTTGCTAAATTACTTAGAGCTTCCGTACTTCGGAGGGAATGTTAACCTATCTGATGATTATTATATGGTAGTCCTTAATGCACGTCGGAGGCAATAACACTTATGATAATCGGGTTAAACATTGGCCCGCTCCCGAGCTGCACTTGAGTAGCCCGGTGGTGTATGGCCCGGCGTGACTTAAATGCGTTAAAATGATCTGTGTGATTGTGTAGTCTTGGCGGCGCTGGTGACGTGCGCGCTGCTCCGGTGGGAGACGGGCGGCTCGGCGCTGGCGGCGGCGCTCGGCGTGCTGGGCGGGCTGCTGCTCGTGCTGCTGCTGGTGCTCTACCGCCAGCCGCGACGAGACGTCAAACACCTCTCTTTCACCGTGAGTGGATGTCCACATTTGTACATCGGCTATATTACACTTGTTCACCTCTCAACTTATCGACGACCTAGTGGATAGAAATCAAATCTATAATGTTATGACTTTATACAGTTTCTATGCAACTGATTTAGGATTGTACAATTTTCCTTTAAACAGTGCGTCACCCTAGGGGTAATTATCGTAGAACCCAGTAATCGGACGTGTGATAATATTACGTAGAAAATATAGTAGGTATACTAGCGTGATATACCACTCAGACAGTTTGTGAATTTATTGCAAATCAATAAAGCAAATAAATAATATTACAATAGATACTTTAAAAAATCTTAAGTTATTTTATTATCAACTATTAGCTAATCACCCGTATGGACACTTTTGAGGTGATTACGTATAGAGCCTAAACTCGTTTACGTATAGTTTTGTGTATAGGTTATATATTAGAAATCAAAAATGTTTCGCTGTCCAGGTGCCGGTGGTGCCTCTGGTGCCGTTCCTGTCGGTGTGCATGAACGTGTACCTGATGGTGCAGCTGGACTACCAGACCTGGGTGCGGTTCCTCATATGGCTCGTCGTGGGTAAGCGCTCTTGTCTCTTGATTATGTTCCTGGTTGCCTCACAGAAAATTCTACGTATCTGCTATTTCACCTTCACTAGACTGCTGTAGCTCTGACTTGCTACTTACGAACATTGTAATCGACTACTGCTGAGCTCAGGTCTTTTGTCAAAGATTAAAAACCCCTTACATTATCCATGAGCAGATTGCCCACATTCACACACAGGTTTATTCCTTGAGCACGCTGTCGTGGGTCATTACTCCTTCAGCATGCTGGAGTGAACTCCAAATCTGCTGATATTAACCAAACTATATTAGTCAACCCCTCACGTCCACGTCGTCACGCACGTAATATAAATTGTTAAACTGAACTGAAGTATATGGAAAGCTGCCCAACTATGTTACAAAGGAGTTCAACGTTTTCTTCTTATTTGGCAGCATGACGTGGACGATGCTAATTTTATGGATGGATAGATAATGATGAATGGCGGAAGTCTTGCTTACCATCCTATGCTATCTACTAAATCTCTGGCTATAAAGTATCTCTTATTTAGATCCCAGTAAGTGAACTCCGTAGTTTGGTCAGTCATGACTCACCAAAGCGGTCCTCCCCTAACATCATTATCTATAATCTAATACTAAACATAATTGCAGGTTACGCGATATATTTCTTCTACGGCACCAGAAACAGTTCTCTGAACCAGAAGGAAGTGCCGACGACCAATGGCAAATTTGAGGAGAAACACATTATTACTAAATTTTGACAAGCGACTTTAAGTTAACGTGATAAGGATTACTTTAGCGTGTCGACTATTGATTGAACTGGACAAACACTTGTGTTTTATATACTAATCTACGTTCATATAATCGTGCCTTCATTCGAATCAAAAGAATCGTAGTAACCTCACCAATGACATTAAAAATATCACAAGTGTTGTCTGGTTCAGATCTCTGAATAGAATTACTGTAAAAAATGCCATTAAGCTGATAAGTGACAGATGTACACATTATATTTATTTATTTCAAAATTCCATGTAGACGTAAGTTAATGTTATTTAAGTGACTGGGGAGAAAAGTAACGTTCAAATAATGTGATATGATCAAATACTGTGTTACAATGATATTATTAGAGATTTTATGTAATATACACATTATACAAAAAGAATTGTCGCGGAGATTTGGAAACAAAAACGTCACGTTTCCGCGTAGCATTTCACCGTCACGGCTGCAAGTGTTACATCGAAATATTCCTAACATTAATCAAATGAAGACAAAAAATAATTTAAAAATAAATAAGCTTTAATTTAATATTAGAATAATACAGTAAGAAACGACAATGGACACTTCTTCATTGGCCGAACTAACGACGATACGGTACTGGTGTCCACAGTATACAACGACGTTGCCGGCAGATACTTTTCTTCCTTATGATGACGCAACGACCAGACATATAATTCGATATAAGTTCCACGCCTCGCTAGCTCGCACGCCCACATACATACATTAGCGTGTGTACACGACACACGTGCAATACGAGCCCAGTAGCGATCCAGTAGCCATCTAATGCGTAGGAGTATTGCCAGCGACGGCAGCAATGATACAGCTTGGAGGACAGTTTCATAAAAATATGCGTCCATCGATGTCGTTACCGATTTGGTGTCGTGTCGGCCACTGAAGAAACGTCAAATGTCGTGTCGTGCTGTAATTTTACTTCGTCCGTGTACACACTAATGCACGCACACATGTTTTTCTATCTTTCGACGACGCCGTGACTACGTAATAAATATATATTTAATATTTTATTTGAAATTACGATATAAGATGTTTTTTTATTATTTTACGTATTTCTGTGTTAATTATGTTGTAGTTAGTAAAACTTTTATTTAATGATAATTCTATTTATAAATTTATCTTCGACATACGTCACTTGATCATTCCGTCCCATTCCAGTTCGTGTAAATACATTACCATAAACAAGAGAATACTGTAATATTATTACACGAAATACTGAAACGTAAATAACGTCTCAATAGACTATAAAATCAGTACTTTATATACGGCAATGCAATGAGATGACGTATTACAACGGGAATACAACTTTCTACCATTATCTGTACTGAACTCATAATAGTGACTTGGACAAATTAGCGAGTCGCCACCACTAACCTCTGTAATAATAACAGTTCGGACAGAATTTACAATACCAAATGACTGCTATTTTCTACAGCGATTCGAAGTTCTCGGAAACTAAGTCAGACATTGAAAAAAGATTTGACGGTTAATTCAACGCTACCATTAGTTCCATACTAACTGCTTAGACAGTACAGCCATCGGCGTCAAGATGGCGACAGTCAGAGGTACACTTCGACCACGTCTACACCCAGCTTCCTAGTATTATTTAATAATCAGTGATTGGCGCTCACTAACTTGTCGTGACTTTCACATAAACCTATTGACTCAAATCTAAAGACATTTGACAAACATGAGTATTTTTTTTCATGAGCGGGGTATGTTATGCAACAATGGTTTTTCAAGTTGACTAACTAACGGCTGTTTTCAATAATCTATCTCTCAATAATCTTCAACTCAATTTCCTAGCGAATGGCAGTCAGTGTTGGTCATATTACTTTACCTACTAACTTATATAGAGATTACAGACAGATTATTAAAAACATCTATATGCAATTGAAATTGCAGCGGTTCCTTAATATTATCATTGTTTCTCCTCGCTGTTTCAACGGCAGGCCGCAGCCCCGCAGGTGTACAAGCCGACCGAATGTGATAGTAACGTGATGTGGTCTAGTGATAACTAAGTTAATTTAGTGTAACCAAGTTGCTCTAACGTATCCAGGTTGTCTGTCCAGACCATTGAGATTTTTATTCGACAAAAAAATGCATTTTTTCAAGACCTAATAAGTCAACAAAAATGACTGTTAAATATACTTACATAGAATTCTTAATGGTTTGAACAAAACTTTAGTTATAAAGTAAACAAAACTGTGATTACAATAGGTTGAAAAATAAATGTTTAAGAATTATTTTTTTATATATTTTATCCCAATATCCAAAATGACAATAAAACTACATATATAATTTTACATACATTTATTTATATAACGATTTAAAAAGCAAGTAAGCACGCTGACGTCACGTCCGATAAATCCGACATGACTGAAAGTCGAGCACCGAGTCCGTCGCCGCGCCGTCAGCGGAGTGTCGCCAAGCTATTCGAGCAACTCATTCGAATATTACACAATATCATTTATAATCATAATACATAAATATTATAACATTTACCGAACCGAGTCACTTCTAAATTTAACATCTGTAAAAAGAGTAACAAAAATAGTTTTGTTGAGAGCAAGAGACAAAGACATAAATATAAAATCACTTAAGTTTTAGATCGTGCAATTTAAAACTGCGAAGTGAATCGATTCTAGTTGTTGAAAATATAACCTTCCCACATAAGGAACAAAGCTTCAAATCCTACACTACAAGTACACTGGCGAACGACATCGGTGCGACCGAGACGTTCAATGTTTATAATATTACGAAATGCTTAAACTTTAACACAAAGTTTTATTTACTAATCACTGAACCAGATGTCGCCACTAGTAGGATATCACTAAATATATTTAAATTAGCGCCCTCTAGTTAGGTCAACGTAACATTTCACAGCCACACATATATAAAATACTGTCGATTGGGTACATTCAAATCACTTCGTAATACTCATTTCATACCGAAAATAGTTAACGAAATACTTTTGTCATTCTGACATAAATATAAAATAAATTAAAAGACGTTCACACTTCAACTTAACGAGTAAACATAAACGTTAAAAAATTCTAAAAGCTGTTAGAGGATAATTCCTTATTAAAGTGTCATACCATTGAAGGCAGTGAAAGTTGTATATAAAACGATTGATAGTATACAAAACTCAAACAGTGGGTTACTGAAAACATTGAAATTAGCACGAGACAGTGTATTAAAAAGTGTGGTACACTACTACAATATGGTAATTACTTAATCAGCTGTTCGGATTTAAAAAGACGTGCGTGTGCGGTAGGCTACTTGTATTGAATATTTGTAATTATTATTTTAAAACAACCGTTTGTGTGCGTGCCGCAAGACATATCGCAGTTCATATTGCCTTTTGCACGTTCTGCCGTAGTCAGTGTGTTGTACATAGAGAGCCTACTAATAACTACCGGTGAAGAACGACTCGCAGAATCAATCTAGTGTTCAAGGTCGGCCGCTCTCATTGGACGACACGACAACGACATTCAATCTATGTATTTTGTACGCACGGAGACTTCAGTGTGTGCGTGCGATTAATGTTATCCTTATAGGCGCGTCATAGCCAGCTGTTCGAATCTTCACATAAAATGTCTCGGACCAGCGTATATTCACAAATACTATTTTTTAATTAAAGTGTATCAATTAATTTTGATATGGCAATATTATGTTTATAGTTTTTAAATAATATACTAAACCAGAATAAACCATAAGAGTAGCTGTTAAATGTTAGTGTTATATTGCATTGCAATAATGACGTCAATTTAGTCATTCTTAAAATTCACACACTTCTACCGGATACTTATCGCTTAGGACTTTATTTCGACAGTCTCACTACTTTTGATACAAAGACAGGATTTTGAAATAATCACGGACGTACCCAGCTTCCAGTCCAGGGGAACCATATTTTTTGACTTCAACCCATATTTCTTAACCCAGGTGGAAGGGCCCACGCTTTCAATCTGGTAGCACCTATTAGATTACTAAAATAAGCCGTCATCATGTCATTCAATGAAGAAGCGGCCATTATGTGAACGATATCAAAAGTACATTATATTTAGTATGTATTGGGTTTGCCGGAAAGTTCGTGCCGATATTTTAAGACAACTAAAACGCAGCTCATTCAAATATTGACGAAATTAACGAATCGTAACCACATGTTTTCAAGTAACGCTTAAGTTATCTCTTTTAGAATACATTCACATATATTTTTTTTTCAATAATTACGTTATACTCCGTCAAGTTTCACGCGCTAGCTACCGAAAATCGGCACAAACTTTCCGGACAACCTATGACATTGTTAGGTGCAGGTTTAAGTACATAATTAACTATTGCCTTCAGGGGCTACGTTTTAAGTACAAACGAGATTTAGAGAGATTGTTATCTTACTACAAGGCTGTTTGATGACGATTAAAACTAAGCACTTACTACACTTAATAGTCACTAGTTTTAGGTTTAATACTTTGGCAAGCACTAGAGGTCTCAGTTGAGATTCAATACTTCCTACATTTTAAATTTTTGTATTATACAGAATTACGGTAACACATAGAGTTATTATTCTAAATATTTAACATATATCATGATACTGTTACAAAAAAAATTGACTGTACGGTAAAATATAATAGTGTTTATATTCGCCAAACGTTAAATACTTGATATGAAAGAGACGACAGTGCCGGTGGGGCTGCCGAGGACGTCCACATCCCTCTCCCCGTCCCCCTGCCCCTGCTCCTGGTCCTGCCCCCTGTCCTCGGCCCGCTGTCAGCCGAGCGAGTGGTGCAGCAGGGCGGTGTGGCTGTCGCTGTGCAGGTCACCGAGCGGCACGGGCGGGGCGCCGTCGGGCGCGCGCCTCCGCTCGGCGCTATGCCACGCCCCGTACGTCGCGTAGATCAGGAGGCCTGCAACGAGTACGTCACACCGATCACATATATTGACAACACGGGTTTGTAACAGTACCTACTGATAACACCCACGCATCTTCAGGAAACCCGAACCCTAGCACCAGGCTCCGAAACATGTTGGACGTTGATAGTTAGTTATTGTTTTCTTTCAATTAAAAATACATGCAATTATGGCAGTAGTCATTCTATAAAATATAATCTAAACGTAATCGAAGTTTAAAGCCAAGAAATAATAACTGAGACAATTATTTGTACAAAGTACAATACTTGATAGTAGCTGCTGACTACTTCATTTAAAACTCTAAAGCAAAATCCATAGAATAAGTAGTATTCGTATAATATTTATGAACCAAAAATGTAAATAATGAGTTCCATAGAATAAAAAAAAACTTCAAACATATCGCGTTTTTCAATTCGCTACAAGTATTGCAATTCAATGTACTGACAATTTACAAACGTAACAATTTGCATACGCTAACATACTTTGTGATAACTTTAATTATTTCGCCTAAAATACTCACTATAGTAACTGAACCGGTATACCCTTACACAACTACTAAAGTTAAACACATATATGTATACCATAAATAAATTTGTATCATTTTATTCAACTTGTTTTATGCAACTGATCTATTTACACCTACTAGCACAAATTGCCCGAAAAAAATAATAACAAAATGTGATAATGATTCTTACGTATTTTTTGAAGGCTATAATTATTGGAAATGGTACTATCGTTTATTTAAACAGATGTTGAACACGTTACCTTATTGTATTTTACAGTAACCTGCGCCGGTTACTCTCCGTAGCAAAAATACTCAAAACCGTGGTGGTATTAATTGTATATCAAAATAAAAGTATTCACGTTATTTATCCATTGAAATATTTTGTATTTAATTGCTATAAGGCTAATAATATTGTCGCATTAAGTAAAACTTAAATCGAATTCGTTTGGCAGGCTGAAATTCTATGAACGAAGATGGAATTCCAACCCACGGTCGTAGAATTAATTCTAAGAGATAAAGAGCGGAAAAGTAAGTAGTATTAATTTGATTAAAACAATTTAAAACTTATCTTACTTGCCATAAAATAGATACATAAATATACAAACAAATACCTTCAACCTCGCTAACATAATACCCGGAGCAGTCGCGAGTATAACATCGTCATTGCTATAGTCATGGACGTGGCGCTGCGGACGTTCGTGACGCTCTCTTCCATCGTGGAAGTCCCTTACAATTCGACATCGAGCTTGGCGAGGACCACCGTCAATGAAGTGGACGAAGTCAGCAACTGTCACTCTCTAGTACCCGAAGATGCAACTCTCTCGTTTCCCGAGATGGCGGCCAAGTACGGATATCCCTGCGAGGAACACCAAGTGATCACAGAGGACGGATACAAGCTAACCGTGTTTCGAATACCGGGGAAACGGGCCGCGCTACCGATCCTGATGTTCCACGGCCTCGCATATTCCGCCGACACCTGGATCGGAAGGGGAAAAGCTTCCTTAGCTATAACTTTGGCGAGAGAAGGCTACGACCTCTGGTTCGGCAACGTTAGAGGAAACCAGTACTCCCGTGGTCACGTCTCGGTCGACGTCGAATCCGATCCAGCGAAGTATTGGAACTTCACATTCAACGAACACGGCAAGTACGATCTGTCCGCGACTATCGACG
The DNA here is from genome assembly GCA_018251375.1 of Calpodes ethlius. Lineage (NCBI taxonomy): Eukaryota > Metazoa > Arthropoda > Insecta > Lepidoptera > Hesperiidae > Calpodes > Calpodes ethlius. The sequence goes on from DWPA01000974.1 coordinate 11,279, forward strand.
CGGTCCTGAACTTCACGGGCGCGAGCAAGCTGAACGGCCTCGGCCATTCCCAAGGAACTACCATATATTTCGTGCTGTGCTCGACTAGACCCGAATATAACGACAAGCTGAACTTAGTCGTAGCCCTGGCACCCGTGGCATATCTTCACAACACTCCCCCGCCAGTTTCAACTCTAATCGAAAGTGCACCAATATTGTATACTATAGGACAACTTTTAAACGCAAATGAACTGTTCGCGGAAAACGCATTAAGTGTGCTGGCTTTAAGGATACTCTGCCCTTTACCTGTCATCGGTTACGGCCTGTGCGCATTCGGGATATTCTTCCCTATAACCGGGTACGATCCTGCTGAATTCGAGCCTTGCTACCTTCGCGCTTTTATCGGGCACTTTCCGAAGCCCACGTCCTTGAAAAATCTATACCATTTTGCACAGATAGGATTCAGAAAGAAATTCGCACAGTACGACTACGGAGCGGCAGGAAACATGAGAGCTTATAATTCCGGCGTACCCCCGGAGTATGACTTGAGCAAGGTGACTGCAAGGGTCGTACTACTGGTCGCCAGGAATGACCACCTGTCGACGATAGACGACGTAGCGATACTGCGTCGACAACTTCCCAACGTCGCCTCATACAGAGAGATTCCTCGACAATTGTGTAACCATATAGACTTTGTGGATGGAAAGAATATGCCCAGTTACTTGTACCCAGACATATTTGACGTGCTCCGCTTGTATGGTAACAATTAGCCAAAGCTACGTGCGCAGTGTTCTTTTAAAACATTTAAAAGGAATATTAACTAAACACAAAAAGTTTCAGGTCTTCCTGTTTCTTGGATGTTATCTTTCAAGCTTCGTGTGTTGATATATAGTTTTAGGAAGAACACAAATTGTTTTATTAGATCGTTATTTAAAGCAGAAGCTATTGAGGATCTACTTGAAATAAATCAGTATCCTGATCTATTCAAATTGTTTTCCTGAAACTCTGTTACCTTGTATTTGTAAACCTGAGTAGCAACCATCTTTTATTTACAGTCAACCATAAAACATTTCTAAGTGATACGAATCACCGCTTTCCGACGAAAGCAAGGTTAATCACGCATATATAATGTCATTTGATGGCAATTACGTCCTTAGGCTACCTCGACCACTTACTCACTATCAGGCGTCCGGGCCTGGTTTATCGACTATTTACATATAAAATAAAATGTCACTTCCATGAGTTCAAGTCCTAATTACTAACCCAGTACAATATGTCTTTATCTTATTAATTGAAAAAAGAATAAGTATTTCCATTCAACGATACGACACACGATTGAGATCGTAGTACAACAAAATGCAACATAAATATTTTCCTGTAATCGAATTCGGAGCCCTACGATGCACTGGTATGGTAACAACCAGCTACACTAGAGTATCCGCTGGTCATAATTATAGGGCTCATATGGAATTCATGTATTATATTCGAAATACAATCACTTCATCAACTGACAAACGTTTCGTCTACTCGGGACGCATTTTTTCTATGGTCGAACGAAATGCGATGGTCTTACATCGAAATAACGTACGACAGGTTAAGTATCACAGTTAAAATCAATAATAATGCTGCAGGAAAAATATTAAATTTTGGTAGCGTAATTTTCAAATAATTAAAAATTAAACATCTTTAGTGAACTCGTAAAGCGAACGTTTGAATTTTCATTAAAACAACGATTTGTCGTCCAGTGTAAATTGTCTAACTTAATCAACTTCAGCAATACTTCAAACCCGACTTTTCAATTCCCTGTTCGCCAAATATCACTAATTTAAAGTATAGTAACCAACCACACTTGGCAACTAAGCTTGGTGTATATTGGAATACAATGCACAATATTGCGAAATTTCTGCTGCTCGCCCTCATTCTTCACTTGGTGGTTTGTAGAACTTTAGGCTCTCGATGGCGCAACTTCGACAACAGCAATTTACAACATTTCAATCTTTCCAACCTGTCATCGATACTAAACCCACCGACGTTCAGGGAACTGGCCGCCCAGTACGGATACACGGCCGAGTCGTACGAAGTGATCACGGAGGACGGATACATCCTCACGCTGCACCGTATCCGCGGCAACAGACCTTCCTTGCCCGTCCTGCTATTTCACGGGGTGATGGACTCCTCGGAAACCTGGATAGTTAGAGGCGAGGCTTCCTTGGCAGTGAACTTGGCCAACGCGAAGTACGACGTCTGGTTGGGTAACATACGTGGCAACAGGTACTCGCGCCGCCACCTCACTCTCGATCCGAACGTCGATGCCGACTTCTGGAACTTCAGCTTCGACGAGCACGGACTGTACGACCTCCCGGCGACCATCAACGTAGTCCTGAACGAAACCGGCGCGACCAAGCTAAACGTATTCGGCCACTCCCAGGGTAACGTTATGCTGTGGACGCTGCTGTCGACGCGCACGGAGTACAACGCCAAAATCAACGTAGCCACTGCGCTGGCGCCCGTTTGCTACCTGAAATACATCCAGCCCCCCGTCGGGACACTGATCAGATTAGCGCCGACGTTGTTTTCGGTCCTTCGAGCCCTTCAAGTGACTAACCTATTTGGAGACAACTCCGTGGAAACGTTACTTTTCAGAGCTATATCTCAAGTCCCTGTTCTAGGTTACCTGATAATCGGTTACGGATTTTTTTTTTCCATTGCTGGCGACGACAGTGCGGAGCTGGGGCCCAATTTTCTCAGCAAGGTCACTTTACATTTTCCGACGTGGATATCGGTAAAAAACTACGCACATTACGCTCAAGTCGGCCTGACTAACGTTTTCGGACGTTACGACTACGGAGAAGCCGGGAACCGAGCGGCATACAACTCCTCGACGGCGCCCGTCTACAACTTGAGAAACGTGACGACGAGGGTGGTCCTACTGGCCGCTTTCAACGACAAGCTCGCGCCGATAGCCGACGTCGAAATGCTCCGGAAGCAGCTGCCAAACGTCGTGAGGTACGTCATCAATCCGCGGCTGCTCATGAATCACATAGATTTTAATTGGGGGGCAAGAGCGCCAATTTACTTGCACAGATACATATTTGAGGTCCTTGAAAATTATAACTAGACCACTTTAGCTATGTGTCGGTTGGTAACAAGAATTAATGCGCGAACTAGGTCCAAGTAACTAGAAAATATGTCTCTTATAATACTGCCAAATATAGTTCTATGTGTTAGTAGGTATATTACGGTGTAGTTTGGTCAATTAAAAACAAAACTTTACACTACATTGTTGCACATAATATTTATATACCATGTTATTATGGACGTGTAGAAAAATATAGAACTCGCAACACCATAGATTAGACTCGTCGTAACAAACCATTCAATATAATTATGGAAAATAATATGATAAAATAAATCTGCTTACAAACGAAATGAATTAAGTTAGACATTAAAATATTAATTCAATAAAATGTTTATTTTGAAATGTATTCATAAAATTATTTATCAAGAAACTCCAGTGCTCTAAGTGACTTACATTAGCCCTTAGGAACACGGTAGCGCTAATAAAGTTTTATTTTTAGCATACTCTGTAACATAGAGTAATTTCTAGACTTTGGTTAAACTTCACCGTATTAAAACGCTTCGTATACACCCATATATTTTTAAGATTTAACCCTTACAACTTTCCCACTTCTCTTTACCTCCAGTTCAGTATTAGACGGTGCGATAAGAATGGAATGTATTATATAAAAATAAAAGTTTGTCTGTATTACCTTTATAGAATCGTAAACGATGCATTTAATCATGTGATGATCTTTAGCAAAGTTGTTATGTATGACCTCACGAAGGTTTCTAAGTTGGAACGACCAATTTTCGACAGGTGGCGCCACTGTCATTCCAATTAATTTCATATACTTCTGTGGCAGCTCGTGTTGGCGTAACGACGCGCGTAACCGTTTTAGCGATGATCACTGACTTATAACCTGCTCTATTCCCTATTACATTTTGTTACCCTCAATAAAATACTATCAAATCTGTCAGCGAAATGTAGGAAGCCTAACCAAGTATACTAACGGACTACAACATATAAAATCCCGCGACCGGAATCTTCGACACATATAAAACTCATTCAACTGCATCGTCGTGAAATAATGTCCACCGCAGCACTTGTCACTTTAATCCTTCTCACAGTACAGGACGGGCCCGTTAAACACTCAGTAGTCGCATTCTCGGGTTCCGAACATTTTGACGCCGACTTGGACTTCCTGCAGCTCGCCACCAAGTACGGCCATCCAGCCGAACAGTACGTCACTTATACTAAAGACGGCTATAGACTTAAGGTGTTCCGTCTGCCGGGCAAGGGACACGGTTACCCCGTTTTGCTATTCCACGGATTCATCGACTCCTCTGACACATGGATCATTCGAGGCAACGAGTCCCTGGCCATTACTCTAGCTAACTCCGGTTACGACGTTTGGATGGGCAACGTCAGGGGCAACAAGCACTCTCAGGAAAGCTCCATCACCTTAGACCGAAACGCGTCGTACTGGAATTTCACCTTCCACGACTACGGAGTGTATGATCTGCCGACAACAATAGACTTAATCCTAAACGAAACTAACGCCTTGAAGCTGAACGCCATCGTCCACTCCCAGGGTTCGACAATATTCTTCGTCCTGCTCTCGACCATACCGGAATACAACGACAAGGTTAACCTGCTCATAGCTCTGGCCCCAGTGGCCTACCTGCATCATTCGCCGCCGCCCCCAGCGATAATGCTGCGCCTTCTGCCGACTATCTCCGTCACGTTAAATGCGAAACGCCAGTATCAGCTGTTCAGTGAGACGTCAGCGTCGCTGGCAATTATCCGATCGCTCTGTTCCTCGACGATCACCGCGTACTCGGTGTGTTTGCTATTGCTCCTGTACCCGTCAACTGGATATGATTCGACACAAATAGAACCCGCCTTCAGCTACGTGGTGTTCAAGCACTCTCCGACTGCGACGTCAGTCAAGAACCTCCGACACTTCGGGCAAGTCACCAAACGCAAGAAATTTGCACAGTTCGATTATGGACCCGAAGGCAATAAGATGGCTTACGATTCCGACGAACCCCCAGAGTATAAGCTGGAGAACGTGAAAACGAAAGTGGTGCTGCTGACCGCTACAAATGATTTCTTATCGACGCAGTCCGACGTGGCACTGCTCAGGCGTCGGTTGCCTAACGTCGTCAAATTTGTGGTTAACCCGCGGTATCAGATGAATCACCTGGACTACGTGTGGGGCCTAAATATGTCAACGTACTTATTTCCATATATATTTGATTCGTTACAAAAGTATCGCTAAAATTAAAGATAGAAAACTGCGTTCCAATACTTTTCTTATTATAACGGGTCAAATTATATTTTTGTTTCGAAAAAAAAATAGGAAAATAAATTGAATACCTACTTTTATGCATATAAATATATTAATTATTTTTTAGATGCCTGAAAATGTTTACTCCCCGTTTACGGTTTAGGGAGTTAATTCTTATTATATAACAAACGAACAGACGAGCCGCCTGATGGTGAGTGCCCATAGACATCAGCTACACTAAGGTAATTACCGATACAATGTCCCGTCATCACTAAATACAATGTATGGAACTCGTCAAAACTCTATAATCTATAATTCCATCACTCCCTTTAATAAACTATCATACATAATTATATCCATGCTCATATTTCAATATCATGTGCAAACCTTCATAAGAATCAGTTCAGTATAATAAAAAAATAAACTTTCCGGCGATTTTAGCCCAAACCACGTACGGTCTCGAGCAAAAAACTGTTTTAAAATAGAAAAATATCTTCATTATATAATCACCTAAATCTATTCAGGACTCGAAATATGTGCGGAAACAAGTAATCCCTCATGGTACGTCCAAACACGAAATCGGGATGATTTATCAGCTTGCGCGGAAGCACTGTGTCCTCCACTACATTGGGGAGCTGCGCCCGCAGAAGCTCCACGTCATCCACCACGGCGATGTAGTCGTTGGCGCCCACGAATAGGACTATCGGCATCGTCACTCTACTCAACTCGTACTCTGGGGGTATCTCTCCACCGTACTCCTCTACATTCCGCACCGGCCCATAGTCGAAGCGCGCGAAACTCCGCCTTCGGCCCACCTGGCCGAAGTGATACAGGTTCTTCGAGGAAGTGCCCGAAGGAAAGTGGGTCAGCAAGCGGCGGTAGAACTGCGGCTCCAGCTCGCTCGCGTCGTAGCCGAGCAGGGGGAAAATAGTGCCGAGTACGCACTTCGCGTAACCGACGACGGGTTTCGAGCAAAACTTTATCCCATACTCGCCGAAAGTATGCCCCGGAATCTCATCTAAGCCTATCGATTTGGCCTTTCGATACAACACCGGCGATAGCTTTATCAGCGCGGCTAGCGGGTTCCGAACGTGCTCCAGGTAACATATCGGAGCCAGCGCCGTTAGCGAGTTCACCTTCGCGTTGTACTCGGGCCGCGTGGACCCCATCACGTAGAAGATAGTATTTCCTTGCGAGTGGCCTATCGCGTTCAACTTTGCAGCGCCCGTCTTCAGCAGCACCAGGTCGATGAGGCTCGGCAGATCGTAAAGTCCGTGCTCGTCGAAGCTGAAGTCCCAGAACTCGCGGTTTCGATCCGGATCCAAGACGACGTGCCTCCGGGAGTACTTGTTTCCCCTGGTATTGCCGCACCAAACGTCGTAGCCCGCATCGGCCAAGCTTATCGCTAAGGAGTCGTAACCCCTGATTACCCAAGTGTCCGCCGAATCCAGAACTCCATGCATCAGAAGGACGGGGTAGGTCCACGGCTGCAGATTGCGATCCCTGAACCCGGGTATCCGAAATATTTCCAGCACGTATCCATCCCTCGTCGTCACCTCATACGCTTCCACCGTGTGACCGTACTTGACCGTTAGTTGCGTGAAGTTGAGCAGCGCGTCCTCGGGCGGGAGCAAGTTCGTCAAGTTTGTCAAGCACAGCGCAAGACGGATTTTGGACAAGAAGAGAGTAACCACGGCAAGCTTGAGTGCGGCATGCATCGTTATCGGTAATGAACTGCCACCTTGACAGATTTATCGACGACCTCCAAGTGGATACACGACGCTGTCTAACTAAGTCTAAATTCCGCGGAAGTCGTTCAAAATAAATAATTAGGTTAATAGTATATCGTTAGCCGCATTAGTAAATTGAAGCACTCTTGTTTACACAAGACGAAGATAAATGCTCCTTGCGCAGGTTTTACAATGCCACGTTTAAATAAGCATGTTTATCTCCTTGTGGACACACAAAATTCTTAATGAAAACGCGTTGAAATTTTCGCTACATCGTTTTGATAATACGAGCACGAAATATGCGTAAGCAAAAACTAATAGTCACAAACACCGAAAACATGCGTAAACCCTGTCCGCATATTAAGCTACTTTTGACTCAAAGTATTTAAAATGAGGTCACTATTGTGATTTATAAAATTTAAAAATATCTGCATTCCTTTGATTTTCTTTTCTTTCAAAGCAATACAATCCAACAAACAAACACTCACACAACACACACACTATTGTTTCTTGTTAACATAAAATTATCACAAACATTCAGATTCAGTTGCACAAAGCTGTTCATTAAAGCATAGTTACAGATTGGAGACATTAAAAGTAACGAATATTCAATTTAATGACATTTCACAAAATAATTTTAGGCAACTATTGTGCATCCAAAAAGGGGGTGTAAGTCCATTTCGTTAAGTTATATTTAATGGTTCATTAAATAATTTTAATCTAATCTAATGCGGTTCGGTGCAACGACATAATGCTCCATTAGGATTTAAAGTAGTATTCAATGTTAAAAGTTAGTTTCTGCAACTAGCGCAAAGTTATATAATAATCATCGCGAGTCAGTCAGAGAACCGAGCGCTTCCTTCAGCAGTGGGGTGACCATAGGAGATGGCTGTACTCACCGGCCGCGATCCAGACGGCGAAGCGCAGCCAGGTGCCGTAGTCCAAGTTCAGCATGAGGTACACGTTGATCAGGATGCTGAGGCCCGGCAGCCAGGGGACCAGCGGCACCTGCACCCACATAATACGCTCATCTTTTAAGTTAATAGCTGGCAACTGAGCGCATATCACACGTACTTTTACACTTTAGAGCGAGCCTTCTTAGGATATTGCAGGAGAGATATGATCTATACAGTCCTACACAGCACTTACTGTAATAATAATTATTGGCTACCTAAGAATTACCATGGTCATCCTGAACACCACCAGAGTAAGATTCTGTGCAAGTTCATTAAGCGGCTCTCCGGTGTTGTCATGATAACAATTAACAGTCAAGCCTGTACTCGCTAACACTCAATGTGTTAGTGCACGAGCAGTGGTTTTCAAACTTTTCACTTTTCTGGCGATAGAACCGTACGTCTACGTACATCGTAGATGGATAATTAAATTAAACTAAACACTTACGGAGAATGCCAACTTCTTCTCGGAGACAGGTTGACAGGATATGAAGTAGAGAGTGCCCACCACGAGCACAGCGCCGACGGCCAACATGGCCACCGGGCCGGCCTCGCCTGCCAGGATGCGGTCACCGTGCTGGTTGATGCTCCCCATCATCAGCAGACACCAGAACCCTGAATGGAATTTAGAATTACTAACTCGAGGCCCTCATAGTCCGGTAGCTTGTGTCGGTTCCAACTGATCGATCAAATTAAACAACAGCGTGCGCAGTCTGTATTTGGACGAGTCATCACTAGTGACAAAAAAATCTAGTTGTTTTCTTTTCATAGCAGACGTTAAGCCATTTAGGAAGACCCTAGAAAAAACCCTGACGCTTAGATTGACCACTAATCCTCCACCAAACTGCACTGGAGCAGCGTGCCCGGCACTCCCTTAGTTGTCAGGAGAGATATGTGCACTGTACGTATATAATGGCCTCAAGTCGTGTTATGATAATTAAATGTCGTCTTAGTTCTATCAGGCGCCCTAAAGCAGGCACCCCATGTATGGCTACGTCTAGCGGTTGGATGACTTAGTTACTGACCGTACAGCGAGAGCAGCACGGCGACCACGGCGGCGCTGAGCGCGGTGGGCGTGGCGTGCCCGTCCGCGTTCACCAGTTGCCGGAGCGCGGCGCGCGGCGACACGCCCGCCCGCGCCGCCGCCCCCGTCCCCGCGCCCCGCACCGCCGACGGACTCTGCTCGTACCTGCAGCGATGCTGTGTTCATAATTTCTTGCAAATTTTTAATCAAACGCCTTGCCATACATTTGACAGCAGCGACGCTACCTAAGCGTGTTCTTATCTCAATATATTGTCCACGGGAACCACGACAAAGAGAATTCTAGTGAAGGGCTATGTGTGCGTAGATTATATACTGTTTATTTTTTCTTACAACTCATAGATTGTCCGTCTCCCTGAAGGGATATATCCTATCACACTCTAAATGTACATTTCCGGATCTTCTGTATATGTCAACTT
>DWPA01000975.1:0-20745 GCA_018251375.1 Calpodes ethlius
TCTGTCACATAAATATCTGCCCCGGCTGGGAATCGAACCCAGGACCCCTCGCTTCGCAGGCAGGGTCACTACCAACTCACCAACTATCTGATGAATAATAAACAGATGTATTAAGGTGATAATAATGTTCCAGTTAGATTTAAAACCAAGTAAGCTAAGTTCGCACAATACCTTCTAGAACATGATCTCAGTTCGAGACAAGATGATATAGGAATTCCCAATAAACAAATACTCTAATCGCATCAACACAAAAGATCAGTACTTAACGGCGATATCCCTAGTGGGAAGGTCAACTTCTATCTTCCTTCCCCACGAGAAGGATAGTAGCCTTTTGCTTTACAGTAGTCAACCCAAGGAACTACGAGACGCACGCGCGTGGCATGTTTTTCTAGCACAGGAATCCAATAATTCAATGGTTTTACTTAGTGTAGGTATCGAGTAACACTTACTAACAACATTATTAAGGTGTATGTTGCTGGGTACAATTCCCGCCAAAACTTACGACTATTTTCATCATAACAGGTGAAAGTCGTCCCTGAGAACTAAGATACGAAACGTACTGTGCCATGCTCTGCTAAAGCCTTTGATGGAGGATGAAGAGAAAGAAAGTTGTCACTGTGCTTTTCAGTAGGTACAAATTCATTTTTGTATACAAAATGGAGCAAGACTATATTATAGTACAACGTACAGACTGAGAATGTCTTGCTAATGATTAAAGCTTTGTTATATGCTGTTATGGAGTGGTACCTATAAAGATTACATCATGATTGTTGACTCACATAAACAAGTAGGCACAGTACCTTGATAACTAATACCAAAAGAATGTCAGCAGCTGCATATTGTACGCCTTCTCCCTGACATTTTCACTAAGGGATGTTTTTTGTCCAATATGTAGACATACCCTTATTTTATAACCGATCACCGCCTCCAAGAGAGATGTCGGTGGGACCGGTACCTACCGATAACGCCTATGAGGAGCGACGAGAAGAGATTAGCGGCGAGGGCGGCAGCTCCTCCGCGCCGCGCGCCCGCCTGCAGCGCCGCGTCGCACGCGTGCAGCGCCCGCGCCGTGCCCAGCACCGAGGCCGCGCCCAGGGCGGCGCCGCGCCACGCGTCCGCCGCCAGCGCGCGCCCTCGGCCCGAGCGCGCCCACTCCACCACCGACCGCGCCCACGACCACCTGTGTCCGTAACGAACCACCCTCAAAACTTATATCCCAACGTGCAAACAATAAAGACTAAAATATGACTTAAAGCTTAATTTGATCACTTTAAAATCCAATTTATTTGAGAAATATTATAACGTAACCTTTTTTTTTTGTGCCAGTGGAAAATGCTTTATGCATACCCACCCTTGGGGAGGGGTGGGTTATGTGGGACTCCGGGGAACACCCGTCTACCCACTAAAAACCTCTGAGTTCTCCCAAATGAAACAGAAACATAACAAGATTTAACCGTAGACAATTGCATAAAACATCTTGACTAAAATCATAATTTTCTTTTCACCATACAGTTAATACTTAACGAAATTGTTGTCAATGTTTTGGTATGTAGATGTAAGCGATAATTTATTATTACGTTATAATTCCACCTTGTTTATTGGTCCCTAGCTCGTCAATAAACATGCAAAAAGTGCATGCACAGTGAAACGTCTATCGTCATCGTTTCCTGTGCCAAATACTGCACATTCGGTACGAAATTCACGGTAGTCTCAGATAATAATAAAGTGAATGTGCTTATAGTACCGTGCGTAAACTTCATGATTTACAACACACTTCGAACAGACGACGCGAGACGTCTTGAAAGACAAGCATTGTAAACAGTTTGAAAATTAGTCCGCGGCTTCTGCCTTTGTAGTTGTGTGATAGAGGCAAAGATGTCATTACGGATCGGACGGACGGGTATAAATATTTACATAACGTAATGTACTTCTCGAGAAATTCAGACATTTAAACCGTGGAATTCAGTAGTAGATGTGAAGAGCAACCGGATCCCTTATTTATATCTTTCTTTAGAATCACGCTTTTTGCTCTCGAACCCTTTTTCGCTCATATTAACCTACTTGTACACATCGTATTCAACGTAAAACTACTTTTGTTTATGCGGCATACTTTATATTATTATATCATGTGACTTTTTTTTTTATTTATGTAAAATCTTTATAAGTAATCACTATAAGCTGCATTAAATTTGAATTTAAGCTTTTATTTAACTTGCAGTTTATTAGTATCTTTGTGTGGGTCAAATTTTGCAAGCAGAATTAAAATTACTTCCTTTTTACACTATGAAGTTGAAATTGGACACACTGCCTCGATTCCGATGACAATGCATATTTATGACAAGTATGACCAGATGACTTTACTTAGAAATGGCTCCTGACGACAGAAACTGAACTTTATATATCATTTTTAAGCACAATGTTATGTTTCTTGTTAGGTAAGTCTTAAATAAAAAATAGGAAAATCAGATATAAATAAATAAAAAAGAAATTCGTTGTACAAAATCTATGTAATAAATTTAACAATATGAATTTTGTCCTCTTCTATTTGTTCTATCTTTAAGAAATGTGGTAGGTGTGTGAGGTTAGCGGACTATATAATAATATGGTACCTTCGATCTGGTATTACTATAACCTAGGAGAGAGGACAATATGCTCTCAAATAATCCAATCAATAGATACATGAGACTTGATGAGGATGTATTGGGACTAGAAAGTTCCTGAAAGTCTCTTGGGAAATTAACGATATTTTGGATTTAGAATACTTACACAATTATCACCGAATTTTTTTTTGTACAAGGTCACAAAATTTAAAATTCGATGACGCTAATGTCCCATTTTTTTATGACGTTTTAATGTACAGTTTTGTACAACTCACTGTATATCGAGTAACTAAGACTGATATCTGGCTTATATTAACACAAGCCTTATTACCAAAGTAATTTAAGTGGTTTTAGAAAATGCACCCAGTGTTAATAAATTGTAATCAGTGAAAATGTAAACAGAAGTTGTTCTCTTTGTTTTTTCATCTTTGTATTTTTGAAATTAAATAAACATTATTTGAATACTACTAGTTTGTACAAATTGAAATTATAATATTCTAATACGTGACAATCCTTCACGGGTATCGAGTATCGTGGAAAGTCGTCAATGTAACATCTATCAATCAAAATATATTAGCAAAAACTGAGCGACCCTCAAAAGTTTGCTATAGAGGCAGAATCAATCTCGGCTTGTAGTTAATAGTTCGATGGGCGTGTCCATCGTAATTAAGTAGGGTGCGCCTAAATTGCCGTAATTGGATCATGTGTGCACGTTTACTCGTTTAATTAAGGACCAAGCTCATATTGGCCGCGGATAGCTGACCTCCTCCTCTTCGTACCACCAACTCGTTCCACCAACTCGTTCCACCGCGTACTAGAAGGAATCGTCATTTGTACCAATACAGTGACTAAATAAGTTAATCAATGTCAGTCTAATTAAACATTTTATGATACCAAAAATAATGTTTTTAAACACATTTCAGTTAATTCCTTCTTTTGAGGAGTTCCACTCTTTATCTCCAGTTCCCATAATTAGATTCTCGCTATAATTAAGTGGAAACTTGGTACTTGGAAACGTGGTACTTGGCAAAATTCCCAAAACAATAATTAAAGTAGCTTCATAAACAAGATATCTAACTAATATGAAATGATACCTCTTATCTTTTAGGAATTGATTCATTGTTCGATGTTGAATAGAGAATAATTTACTCTAGGTTATAAATGATCTATGTGTTAGATTTCATATATACGTTTTTGCCTGATTGAGTCAGAAACATCCAAAAGTCTAAACTTTTACATTTTATTACATAGTAGAATTTATTGTTCCCTTTTTAGTCATATAAAGGAAATCTATACATAAATAAATAATAATCTATAAATAATATCGGGGTCTATTTGTAATATTGAAATAACCGCTTATTACTACATGTTTATAAATATACATACGGTAAATATACCAAAACATTTTTTACAATTTTTGTCTGTCTTTTTGTTCTGGCTAATCTATAAAATCGCTGGACCGATTTTGAAGGGAATTTTATTGCCAGGTAGTTGATGCAATAAGTAGTAACTTCACTAAAAAAAATAAAGTAAAACACTTTTTGTTAAATTCCATGAAGTCGCGGTTACAGCTTGTCATAAATAAAAATAATGTATTGGTACGACGAGAGATGATAATTCCTTGAAGTAATTGGTGGAAACCCTTAAGTATCACGATCTTTGAAAGAATAATCTTAGTAGAGATGAAGAGCATTCAGCTTAGTCGTCTATAATAATAAATAGTGGGTTACACATAACGGCTATTGTTTCGAGGGTGCCAAAACTTATTATTTACTAGATTATGATCTGGAGAGGTCATAACCTGCAGTTTGAAGCACAATCGATCGATCGCTCGCATGTGGCGTACTGCGTCTAGTCATTAGTTTACTTATACCTCTAAGATTAACTAAAGACATATAATTAACTGTGTAATTTTACGCTAATTTGGCCACGAAACACACGCTCCGTTGTCGGCGATAAACATTAAGTCAATGTCAATGTATTCTAAAACAAATACGAATAATATAGCTACAATTTAAAGCGTAACTTCATGGCTTAATAAAGTTGAAAATGTCATTAGATTAACCCTTTGCTGGGACAATTGCAGTGCTGAGCGAATTCGCAAACTTTGCGCGTCGTGGTTCATTTTATTATCATGATATTAGTATGTTCTGTAATTATCTAAATATTAGACTGACAGGTAGGAGTAAAAATTATAAATACTCCGAGTGATATTAACGTTTTTTTTACACTTCTAAGAACGATGCATAATGCTATCATGCGGCAATTGGAAAATATTTCCAATCATCGTTTTATGTTCTCTGTAGTGTTACCAGTTATCTAAATCTTTTGATAGAAAAATAAAAACCTACTGTTCCACAGTTTCAACTATGATAATTAAGAAATGGTCCACCGTTATTAGCTGGCAAAACCTATATTACATATAACACAAATCATATGAAGGCAGCGTTTTTAATTTAAGAATTATAGAATAAAAACAAGTTAATTATATCTAATATCTTTAAACGAGCAATATATATATATATATGTATATCAACTATCTCGGAAACGGCTCCAACGATTGTCTTGAAATTTTGTATTTAGGGGGTTTCGGGGGCAATTTTTTTATTAAATTTTATTTATTCTGAATTGTTTTTATTTATGTCGGTAAGATCAAAATTATTCATATTTCATGAAACTAAAAAAAAACACCGAACAAAGCTCGGTCATCCAGAGATTCTTTAATTATATACGTATACTAATCTCATCATTTTACTCGCAACATGTATTAGAGTTTTATTTTTACCATAACACTGCATCGCAATTTTCAATATAAAATCTTCTATTCGTTAATGTATATTAAGGATACATTATCGGTGTCATATATCTTAGTTTGATTGAATGAGACGGATATTACACTATCTATCTTATGCAATGTCAGGCTACGATCAAACAGATTACCAAGCACTAATGTTTTGTTTTTAAAATTAAAGTATAAAGTTTTTCTTAATTTTAATTACAGCAATTATGTTCCTTTTTTATTTGGAATTGACATAGATATTAAAAGAAACAAAGTGAATATTATCGACAGAAAAAAATTGTAATACCTATGTGTTTTTGTAATGCAAATAGGGTAGATTTCAATAAAATAGAACAACCTGACTGATGGAACGCAATTTTATTGCTATTGTCTATATTAATTTTGATTATTTTATTTTTTTGAGAGAACGGCTGCCCGACACTGTTCGCCTTACGGCTTAAGGCTTTGAAAGTGTTATCATCACGCATTCTATCTATGTAATTTGATGTTACAGCTAGATACATAACAGGAAGCGCTATGAGTAATATGGATATAATTATCTGTATGGGGCCTATACCATGCATACTGTGAGAGAAGACCCGAGCACAACAACGGGACAGTTATGGGTTGAAATGATAATAATGATATCCGAAATAAAATGACGTTTAATGTTTTACTACGCCAGTTGTGCAAACCACGTCTATATGTATCCGAATAAAGTTTTGAGCCGGGTGTTTGTAACGCGTGGTAATGTGGTAAAATTCACGTTTGTTATTATGAAAAAAGTTTTGGTCTGAAAAGTTGCGCATTATATTATATTTTCGAATGGCTCGTTATTATTTTCGGTTTTGACTATTGTTTACCGAGTTTGTCAGTTTTTCACTTTCTTTCATATTAAAACGTTCATTTATTTTACCTATACAAAGGGTATTTTACCTATACAGTTATTGTGTGGGTCACTCAATAAATTTAGAAATACACGAAATTTAAAAAAATATTATTATAATTTTTAAAAGTTTATTAATTTATACAGAAAATATGACGTGGAACGTTATAAAAAATAGTAACAAGGGTTCAAAACTCGGTGGTTCGTGTCAGTGCGACGTGTTTGATCGAGTTAAGTAACGGAGGACGGCAGTATTTTGTTAAGTGAGTTACCGCTAGTAGCATAATTTCTTGAGAGCTTCTGTGTTTCGAAATGCAGGTAATGACAGTTATCGGTGTTATTATTAGATAGCAATCGTTGTCGGAAACAAGTAGATTAAGAAAGCTTTCGTCACTTGAGTTGGCTGGTTAGCTACTATCCCCTCACAACCGCACTGGAGTAGTGTGGTGGCAAACGCTTTCAGCCTCTTTAATAATGCTGAAAGATCCATGTTCTGCAGTGAGCCGCTCAATTTAACAAATTCAGTACGAATACGTAAGTATATTATTTAATGCATAAAACAATTTTATGTACTTGCTACAGATACAACAAGTTATTTATGTGTAATAAAACAGTGTTATTTCACCTCTTCGTATAAGTATTTCCGTTCGAAGCTTCGATTCAGCAATAAAATAATAAAAGCATTCATGCCGAACGACTCACTATATTGATGATATATTGTTATGTTTGTTTTGAATCTACCTATCTCCTGACTGCTCGGAATTTCGAAGTTATCACTAACTTGAATTGGCGTACACAGAACTGAAATTGATACGATTTAAAGTTAGTTGCTGTAATTTTACGGTAAATATTAAGGTACCCACGTAATCTCTTGTAATAATTGTTTTGATATAACGTTATTAAAATTGATCCGCATTAAATAGATTCTGTTAAATTATGTTACTGGTATATATGCAATAGGTACCTGTAATAGGTCCTATGATTATCAGTATTACCTATATGCATCTATCTATCTATCAGCCTTTGAAGGTCCACTGCTGGACATAGTAAATAGCATAAAGAATTAATAATAGGTTATTTTCAGACAACCTAATAAATAAAGGGATTCTTACAATGTAATGATGTAATGAATACATAACATTTAAATACAATATTTTTCGATAGTAACAGGTAATTTACATACCTAAATGTCGATTTATTCGAATATTTACAAGCAGATCTATTCTCGTAATGCGTAAAGATTAATCTAAGTATTGCCTACCTTTGAGAATTTATGGGTCTGACACTTCACCGTTGTTCATACATATTCATAAGTTTAAACGTAGATATGGCTCAGTGTTCCCTGAAATTGCGGATCAAAGCTGTATGTCTTTGTGCATACATAGTAACCATTGTAAACGCTTACACACTCATACCCTCATACGTAGTAATATCGATGTTGCGGGTAGCTTGGAAAACAATCATAAAACATGATTCTGCCCCAGCCAGAAATCGAACTCCTGACTCCTAGCTTTGCAGGCAGGATTTTTACGAACTAGGTTATAAGTATCATGTAATACAGAGCTAAAGACAGATGGAACATCCGTAACAAATGATCTGAAACCGCCTCAGTGCTTATATGGGTGTAACGGCTAGTAAAGGCTTCTTATGGACGAAAGCGTTTTTGTGTAGGTATAATAGTGCCAGATATTGGAAAAGCTTCTGTATTCTCTGATAATTTGGTATAAAGTTCTCAAATGTATAACTTGTCGAAATGAGATTTGTTTTCTCTCCTTCTATATATTTATCACACAAATATTTATCACACTATTGGGTAAACAAGAAAAAATATCATCCCACTGTATGGTACCCGGAATTTGTTTTTAAATATTTGACTCTGCCACTTTGTTTGCGTGACAAATATATTACTGTAAATTTAACTTTTACACCTGTTTAGTAATAAGGTTGTCGGCGCTATGCTGCGGTCGGTAGTATAGATAGATGGACAGTTGGGTAGACATTATAAAAAACCGCTTACGGAACCCTAGAAAGGGATAAAAAGATTATATAGATTGAGTTAACAATATTTAAAACTTGTCACACTTAGTCACAGATCACTAAAATATATTATTAATATTTATAAGTAACTGTGGCCACATCAGAGCTTAACCATCCACAAAATTTGAATTATATAGAAATCAGTCACGCTTGTAAAATGGATTTACAATGAAAGACCATTTGTCTGTATCAATTCGCAATTTTTATATGGAACTGCTTTGAAGTTGCGAAACCATTTACGTACTCCTTTTGCCGTCAATCTATCTCGTGAATATATATTCCCTTTTCAAATAATGTTTTATTAGAGTACCTCGTTGCGCTTGAATTTCTACCGTATTTTATGCTGTTAAAGGCTTACTTCACATTGATACTATTTTATATTTAAGCTGAAATTATACCAAGTATCAGATATGCTTACATTATTATTAGAAAGGTGTACAAAAGTTTTCCCTTCACACATTAGATGATCTATCGATTTGAAAAGGCTATACGAGTATCACCACAAGTTCTGCACGACCTCCTTTATATCTTTCAACTATCGTTCACATAGTTTGTTATTGTGTTTAAAACTTATGATATTTTTCTTTTCGCCCCTATCTATTATGTTTTTTTTATCGTTACATATCTTTTGTTTTTCATCTGCACTTGTACGTTCAGTATAGATTTTTTCTGCGACACATTATTCATTTCTAATGTAGGTATAAAAAATATGTTTATATACGAGAATAATCGTAAGTGACGTAGGTAATACTAGTAGAT
Source organism: Calpodes ethlius (assembly GCA_018251375.1). Lineage (NCBI taxonomy): Eukaryota > Metazoa > Arthropoda > Insecta > Lepidoptera > Hesperiidae > Calpodes > Calpodes ethlius. The sequence continues at coordinate 9,062 of DWPA01000975.1, forward strand.
AAATAATAAAAAGAATCAATGTTTACAGCGTATTTCAAGTAGTCGTTTGACGCGAGCATAGAATTAATTAGAATAGACGAGAGCAGTTGATAAATGAAGGAATTAAACACCATCAACGGCTCAGCTGAATTTGGTTTACAAAAGACGAAGTCTCGATGGACGACGAGACATGACTAAGGAGTCAATATATTCCTGGTCACGTTCGACCTTGCCTTGTGACACCACAGATAGTTTGCAGATATTATTCCTGAAAAGACTTTTGGAAACTCTAATGGACAATATCTTTTCTACAATCTCGCCACATTTTACCAACTAGCAATTTTTCACAGTAACGATCGCGTGAATTTGCTAATTTCCTGAATTTCGTTATAGGTTAAAAAGTAACTTAAAAGATAAAATATACATCATCTTTATTCCCCTGGCGTGGTAATTTCAAAAAATCCTAAAAATGTTTTAAGTTATTATGATTCATTATTTATTTACAAGCAAAATTTAAAGTCTAATAATAATGAAAATGTAGCTGTTTGTAGTAACAGTTCTGTATATTCCTTGTCCTATGAGAATTTCGTAAAAACCTTCCTTAATCCTTATCTACTTAGTAAAGGATACTTGTGCGTAAAATTTAAGGTTTTTCGTCGAAGGGTTTTAGGCTGGGCGATGATACGTTAATGAGTCAGGATTTCTCCGTTTATATCAATTATAATAACAAAAAACGAATTACGCGGTTGATACACATTATTATGAAGTAATATAATTAGATGTACTATATAATATTTTATGATTTTGTGTCTTCGTTTGTTTTAAACACAAATAGTTAGGGGTAGTAGTTGACGGTTTTAGAGCCTGATGCAAGTCATTGGCAAATAATTTTAAACGTTATTTATAATACGTATCCGTACCAATATTATAAATGCGAAAGTGTGTTTGTTTGTCCTTCTTTCACGGCTCAACGGAGCCTCAATATTTTTGATTCGGAGATAGTTGGAAGGACGACGAGCACTACAGGCTACTTTTAGCGCGAATAAACATCTAATTTCTGTGGAGAGATCCATTATGATGTATATTTTAGCGAAATTCAAGTAAGTGTTTAACAACAAAGCGTTGCCTAGCAAATAGTGACGCAAATAGTGATTTTTATTGCTGTTCTTTTCTCACACGTGTGCGAAGCCGCGGGCAATATCTCGTATTTTATATTTCATTTATGCAGAATTCAAATCCAGGCAGTAGACGGATGTTTCAGTCATCGAATATTAACTATGTATCGAATATTATATGCACTAGTTGTCGAATATTATACGTATTAATTATACTTATTAATCGCAATGGATATTTTTCATAGAGGAAGGGATTGATACTCTATAACTTTGAAGAAGATCCACCGCAGTTAACCTTTTAAATGTAACATTGATCCTAGTTAATTTTCACAAACACCTTTTGAAGGTCACTTTATCGACTTCCAACAACAAAATTTACATAATAAATACGTTTTCATGGGCAGTCCGAGACAGTCAGAGATTTGGGACGTTATATCAAGAAATATATACGATTAACAAATATCAAAGTTATTTCGATATGATAAAGGCTTGAAGGGAACTTTATACACTTTATAAAAACCCTTTAAATTAACAAATCAGTTACGTTGGTACAAATGTAATTTTAACACATATTCTTGCACACTCTCCATAAAAGAGTCATCTATTTCACAGTCTAAAGCTTGGCAGAATAATTTAAGGTTTGTTTCTAGCGTAAATGTTTTAATATGCAACGGATTACGGAAGCTCTGTTCATTGCATAGATATTATTTCACGTGGAAAACACGTTGACAATACTTGACGTATACAACTCGTAGAAAATACTCCATGTAGTCAACGGGTAGCCTATACAATTCTTAAACTACGCATAGCCACACATCTTGTAGACAATGCGTAGACAAGACATATAGACAATGTGTAGGTAAGACATCTCGTAGACATCGCTTAGCCAATTCATGTCGTAGACAATACGTAGGCTAGACATATCGTAGACTACGCGTAGCCGGACATTTCGTAGACTATGTGTAGACAAAACATTAAATAGACGACGTGTAGAGCAGACACCGCGTAGACTTCGCTTAACCAGTTCATCTCGTAGACGATACGAAGACATGATATATCGTAGACTACGCGTAGCCGATACATGTCGTAGACAACGCGTAGCCAGACATCTCGTAGACAATGTCTAGCGAAACATTTCATAGAATACACGTAGCGTAACATCTCGTAGATATTGCGTAGACAATACTCCATGGAAACATTCCGTATATCTTAAGTAAAGTACTCGGCCAAAAATACTGATATTAATACTGATAGACGACAGTGAAAAATAAAAAATGTTAACGATGGCTCTATAGTTCTGTGAGGCGTCAGAAAAATGAAGCATGAAAATAAGCAATCTCCTTTTATGTACGCTTAGATTGAGGTAAGCGGCTTGGGCCATACGCAAAAACAATAACATCTAGACAACGTAATAACGCGTACTAATTTAATAACATGTAGCATCTTGCTACGAGTAAAATCCACTATGTCTGAGAACAACACCGCAGGGTGCAATGCTTTTTAAATAACTAGTACCATATTAGACCAATATTATAAGAGTAAAATTTACACGTTCTGAGCCGTTGGAAATATTTAGTTTTGTATGCAATATGCTACGCCTTCTGATGTCATGGGGCATTGAATTATGTTGAAATCGTACTAGGGAACTGTGTTAATGTTAAGATAAATATCTCCGAGCGGGAGCGTAAGCGTTCATTAATTTTATTGATTGTATAAAGTTTATATTATAAGATAGATATATGAAATATGTATTCTATAACATCAAAGTTATTTCTCACGTTATGTCAGCCAGAAATAAGTAATGATTTTGCTCCATTACTTAAATATTTTTAACGAATCGAAAATCTTTAGAATGTTTTTTAATTAATATCGCAAACTTTAAAGCATCCATTACGTAAAATTTTACCTAAAAATAAAATCGTTTACGCCCTAATTATAGTGATTAGTCAATTTCGTGACCTTTCTTTGAAATTCATCCAGTATTAAACTCTTTGACATTTACCGTCCTTTCCACAAAATTATATTCGTGGTAAGAAAATTTGATGAATACGACGACGGATATAAATAAAATGTTTGGTCGTAAAACGATTCAGCGATTATCAAATCAAAACCATCTCTCCGCTCGAGCATGAAACACTGACGAATGAAAATGTCAATGGCCCCACTGTAGCACTCACTGAGTCTCATATCAATTTTAATCGACAGGGTTATTTTGGTTTTACCAACGTTCTTAATCTGCTTGGCTATCTTCTTTCTAATTAACACATTAATAACCCTCTATAGGCCACAGGTCTCTTCTCGTAAAGATGCTTCTAGCGTACTCTGTGGATTGGATTAACATGTCTCTAGTGTCCGAGTGAGATAAAGCTGGAACCTCAACGGAGGCTACCCTCCTTCAGTCTGAGTCTTATTTTAAGATATTTTGGACATATAGCGCGACTAAAGACGCAGAAGAAGACTACTTGGGGAAGTTGGTACTCACGGGTGAGCTTAAAGTCAAGCGACCTAGCGAGCGTAGTGCAAAACGCTGGTCAGACTAGATCGCCAACTCCCTAACTACCTAACGCTTAACTCCCTAAAGTGCCAAAGAGCTAAAGATCCCGCATCGTAGAGAAGATTGCTGAACGACTTTGGATGCGATCACTATCCTCAGTAATAAGGGACTGACTGAAGAGAGAAGTAGAGAGGGTATTCCAAATGTTCGCACTTGAAGGCTTCTGACGAGGCTTATTATAATTTATGGATTAGATAAGGGATATAAATCTCAAAGGCGACTATGTGTGATCTATTGTAGCCATACCCTTTTGAGAGTTAAATCTGGTCGCCAAGTCCTACAGTTTTGATAAACTGAAGGATGATACTGGGTTTCTGATCTTTTATTTGATTGGGCAGGATCATATTTCTTCCCAATGTGAGTGCAGTGAGTTATAGCCATTCGACGTACCTTAACAACTGCTATTAAATTTTCGTCAGTAGCAATCATCCATCCATATCCTGACCGATCCCTTAACTTGGTCGATCACTTAGGTTCGACACAAGCCGCCGGGATACGAGTTCTTTTGTAGTCTCTTTCCTTCTATAGAAGCCATCTTTTTTACATGATTGTATAACAACTAGGAGGGAGATAACTAGTAATCTCCTTGGTAAATTGCTGTTCCTAGACGGTATTGACCACTCACAAACAGGTGATTCATCTGTTTGTTTGCGTATTAATATTAGATCAGGTGGTCGTACCTCTAACTCTTCTACAACTCTTATTCTATTCTCACTCTTATCGTTGTATGAAGAAGGGCGATCTTCCCTCACTGTTTCCACAAGCTCAGATATATCTCGGGTTAATAAAAACAGAACTATCGGAGCCTCTGAAATAACAAGTTTATTTCTCGCCAAAACAGTCGTAAATTTGGACAGTAAATGATCCCGTTTGTAACAGCTGGTCTGGAACCTTTTCTCTGCTAGTAAATATAAAAATCACAAAGAAAACATAAACATTGAATTTCTCTGATGTCAGTTTTAAGCTGGTCACATATGTCGAGGGAAGAAAGAACGGTTGGAAATATTGGATACAGGTGGACCTATCTTAATGGCTGCAATAAAAGATGTTACATTGATGTATTGAATTTATTTTATCAGATGTCTTATTTCTCAAAGCTGTTTCTTTTAGCACGATATTCCTGAATTCTTTATGGAATTAAATCATTCAAACAAGCTATTACGTGCTTTATTTAACCTAAAAAGAAAATTTATTAAGACAAAGAAATAACGATAAATATATTTTTAATATCAATATACTTTTAATGGTACACACTTATTTATTTACTAAAGAAACAGAAACGGTAATAAAAAAGATTTCGCTCCAAATTAGAGCTACGAAACCAGATACAACATTAATATTGATTAGCCGAATGATTTAACAAATACGACAGACTTATAGGATTTGTCGTAATGCTTCTATACAAACCAAAGCTCGGAATAAGCCAGGCCGTTAAAGAGAACGTTTTCTGGACCGACATTTACATCGAATTGAGCTTTATTGTTATTACTTGAGGTAACTAGGGACGATTGTCTTTAATGGCCAGGTACAAATGTATTCAAATGTAAAGCTTCAGTCTTTCAGTATTTAGATACGCGAATACCAAGTATTAAATACAATAAAATAAACAAATTCGATAAACACTCAATTTTGAATATTATAGTTGTTGTATAACTTTAAGTTAATTCGTTACGTTATTTTAAAAAGTATTTGATTAATATTTTAGCTGTTTACATTAATAAACGACTATATATTAAATTTGAAACGAATTAGAAATTCTATTGACTTGCGGCATAAATAGCATTAATACGAATGACTCCAGACGAGGGAACTCAGTTTAAAAGCATGTTTGGTTTTTTAAAGGAATAAATTATTTTACATTATAAAAATTCTTAAAAACAATAACCTCATTTTCATGTACCAAAATTTAACGTACAAATTTCAAATTAGATTATTTCGATTTTCGGTTTCTTTGCCTACCATTTCTGTTGTATAAAATAAATGAAGGTTTGTTTTTGTGAGGGTTTTTGTACTGAAGAGGTCGTTCCAGTTGGGACTAAGAATGTAAATCAAGCCTTACATTCGGGCAAAATAAATAGGGTCAGGTTGCTAGTTTTTTTCTATTTAGGAGCGTAAATTGTCGGCAGTCAGCTGGCGGGGAAAAATTTTATACAGCTGAAATATTTTTAACAATACATCGCAGCTGGCTAAACTTGTTTTTTATTATTCCGTAAAATGTAAATATTTTAGTATCTAAAGGTTATAAGCTACTTCGTTCGTGCTTTAATCTTCCTAAACTTCATTATTAAGTAAATATTTTCAATCCATAAATTGATCACTTTTTATATTACGTATCTGTGGAATGGTGGAATGACGTTAGTTATGCTCCATTAAAAATGTCTTCGAGAGGTTTGATCATTTCCAGCCGAACGCGGTAGACTCATCCTATACTTCACTTTAATAAATGTTAAATCTCTGTATTCACACACACCTCTAGGAGGTCTTAGAGTGAAATAGAAAGAGAAGATCGATTGTTTGTATTTCCGTCTTCTACACTCTTCTAGAAAAATGCACAAGACAAAGGTGGGCATTGAAACTATCGATCTGTCTTTGTATATCACTGTGAGAACGCATAATAGTGTTTGTGAAAACGGAAAAAAAATATTAAAGAAAACTCTCAGGTGTCAGCACTACTTTTATACATCAAAACAAGTTATAAATAATATTTATTTGCTCACATAAATTCCAAATGTAGGAAGCAAATAACAAATACGATTTGAAATAATCGACGAAAGCAATCTTTCTCGGAGAGAGTTATAGTGCCAATAACTCCCGATGGGTGTTGAAGATAACGTTATATTTATCTGATAATAATTTATATTTATTACATATTACGAGACCTAGAGAGATAATAAATGAATAGTTTAAAGACCTAAAAAAGTTTTTGATTACAAAAAATTTAGTACCTTAATGCGCTGTTCACTACTGAGGAGTACCCTCATTTAGAATCATTCCTAAGTAAGGAACAGATCATAAAAAATACTTAATAAGATAAGGTAGTTATAATTTAGCTTGCAAGATTTGATCCAAAACAAACAAAATTACAAACATCGCAAGCCAAGTCAAAGGTTTTATAAAAAGAAAAAAAAGTTTTTCTAATATTTCATTTCCAATATTAATATCATAATGATATACGCAATAAGTACCGAGATAACTTAGAATTAAAACAACACAATTAATTTCTGTTGTGAGTGCAGACGTTATAAAAAGTTCTTAGCTATAAAATACTTTACTTATTTTTAATTTGTACGTGTAATAATTAATATAAAGCTTCAGAAAATTGCTAAATCTCAAAGTAAAGAATTTCCAACCATCTGGGAAATAAAAAGGCATTACTCACCGCTTATTAAAACAACCTTTGTTAATTAAAATACAAATTTGCAAACAAAACTCATTAATGTTTCATGGTTAATTTTTAACAGTTAAAATTAATGGGGGACATTTACGTTAAATTAACAATTTGTTACCGTGCTTAGTTAAATAAATGCCGGCCGGAATGTCGACTTAGCTTTAGGTTCTTAAACATTATAATATTAAGTTTTATCAATTACCGGGCTTAGATAGAAAATAGAATGGATATAATATGTACCTACATATTTCTAATCGCCAAGTAAATATTACAAACAATAGGCGAATTACCAATTTGATATACTTTTTCAGATATTTATTACAGTAGTTTTTAGAGTAAGTTTTTATGCCCAAGTTTTTAAATAACCCGGTATTATATAACGGTATACCGAAACTCTTGTATCATGAGAATATATTTCCAAATTTTAGTATTATATTTATTAATTCTTATATTAAGTGGAACCTACCCATCCTTATCCATTTAGAGCTTAAGGATTCTTTTTCAGTCTTTACCTTTATCAGTATAGTGATTTTAAAGCAGATCTCTACAGACGACTGTCATTAAAAGGGACCAGTTTATCTCAAGATATTTATCTTGATTTATTTCTGTCTGAATAAATTTTCATTTACAAGTGTGCGGACTATCCGAATTTTCCCTTAGACTGGCGGAAAATTCTGGGCTATAAAATAAAGCTATAAACGGACCCTTTTCAGAAGATACGTGCCGCTACGTACAGAAGAATACATTGAAACCTATTGTCCTACACTACAGGATTCGGAGCACGTTTTGTTTGAGAGTTATCTAAAAGTGCCGGTTTATTAATCGTAATTTATAGGCCTGCTATATCTTTGTACTGAATATGGCAACATTACACAAAATTAATGGTTTATGATGATTATCTATATATTAATATGAGACCTTTGTACCCCTTTTTACGACCATTAATCGAATGGAAAAGTACGAAATTTGGTTCATTTAATGTTTACACGGAGATGGTGTATAGAATGGTAATATTTTTGTATACTATATATTTGAAACATAAAATAAATGGAAATGGGTAATACATACGTATACTACGATTATTTTGACACACATATATACACTTTTGTTTAATGTTAAAGTGAAACTGAAAAGAGATTAAAATATGAAATATTGACAGTGTAATTCTTTGATATCATGAATTATAGCCGAAATTCGAGCGCAGGGCGTTTTTATTTTTATTATAATCGTAGAGGCCGTAAAATAGGGCTCCTGATTCAGAGGTATTCTTGTGCAAAACAATTTTATATCCTAACTCATTTATGTTGTTCCACTATAGTTTACTATACTTTCTACTCGAATGTCTTGATTTGGATTCGGATCACACATCTAATAGTTTTAAAAAGGAAATTTGTTTTTTTTTTAATTAGAGACATGTAATCGACGATAAAAAAGGAGATGGTTCTCAATCTGGTTTTGTTGTTAATGTTCAGAACTTCTTTTTTTAATATTTACGCACAAGAATATTTTATTTCATAATTGAAATAAGTAACATATTCATGTTTTAATTTAGTTTTGTTTAGTTTTGGTTAGTACCATGTTATAGTTTTCTTTTCAAAGTCGATTTAATTACTTTATATTTAAATATCTAGGAAAACATCGTGAGGAAACCTGCACACCTGATAGTTCACCATACTGTTCTCGAAGGTGTGTGAAGTCCACCAGTCCGTTATTGGCCAGCGTGGTGGATTATGTCCTGCACCCCTTGCATGAAGAGATACGAGCCCAGCAGTTGGACAGTTATGGGTTGTGATTATTATGATTATAATTAGCTTGTAGCTGTTTAAGTAATTCCTAATGTTTTATTAATTGTCCTATGTTTTGTAAAATAACATTATGAATGACGACATATTACGTATTCATTATTCAGGACCGTTCCACCGTGAGAATCGCACGTTCGGTACTTATAAAATAACCAACTAATTTCTAGCTCGTTAGAGTGAGTCTTGCTAGTAATTCTGGAAACGTTCAAATAAATATTTGTTCTCGGGTCATGGGTGTTAGTGACGTGTTATTTGTGTTGTTCATGGCACCCGCGGCACAGGGAATCCTACTGCGGGGGTATGAGTGTGATAGCGTTTTATAATTCTGGAACATTTGTTATTATATCCGTTCGAGTAATTGTTATTGATCCGCTATCTCTGACATGATAATGGTGGTATTAAGGACATTAGCGGCACCGGTCGTATGTTAAGGTGACTAGCATGTTCTGGTCAAGGTCAGTTTTCATTATATTCAATAGACTTATTGCTGTTGTGAATATTTTATTTATTAATAAAACCCAAGTGGGTTTCCTAGTAACACTCAAAAAGTCACAACATTACAAAGATATTTCTCATTACTTTACCTACTAATAACTTATGGTAGTTATGAATAGATAGGTTATTCAAAAAGTTGATTAAAGTACACTAATAGATTTGGTTCAATCAGAGGTCAAGAACCTATTGTGTAACTATAGCCAATCTTAAGGTATGTCACTGTATTGTTAACAGATACAAGACTTTATTTCACTTGAAAAATACAAGTCTAATATACATAATCTATATTACGGACTAAATTTAATTACGATAACCTCGGATATTAACAGTAGAAATTTTACAGCAATAAGCAGACGGAAAATTATCTATATGCATTCGAGGAGAACTGAAGCTAAGCAGGTTTGAATAAATGGCCCTAAAATTCCGTCATTCACGTCACGCCATAGAACCTTTACGTCTGTGCCGTAATTATATAAAAACCCGAGAGATTACACGTGATTATATATCTAAGTGAGCGTAGATAGAGGTTTAAAGCAGGATGTTTAAATGCATTACCGTCCCGCACGACAGAGCGCTCGTTAGTGTGCCCGCGCTTCTTAACGAACTTAGAGGCAGGTGGCCTGTACAAGCTTAACTATAATATTACTTCTCGGAACCAAAGAGAAATACAAGCAATGTGCTGTACTAAGATAATTGATGCGGTTATACGACAAAACAGAACACAGCGAGCGAAATAACATATTTTCATAGAAATATATTTAGTTTAGTTAATAGTATGCGGCGTTACTTCGCGGAAACCCATTGTTATTAAGTTATTAATAACTTTGCAACAATCCGCGATTAAAATGTATGACGGTACACTCTAAAACGTGCGTGATATCTCCCTCCCATCCACAAAGGAAAGCATGCACTACAATAAATTAAACTATATATATATACCAACATACATACCACCACCAACACGTGTTTCATTTAATAATTGATTTAGTATTAATTGTTGTATTGCAGGTAGACAGTTGTGTAGAATATTACAAAACCTTTATAAATATTTTTTTTATGTAAAGTTAAAACTTTTTCTAGTAAGTTAGTAAAATTTAGCAAGTGATTGCAGAACATTCAAAGGGAATTTTTAAATTTTGAGTTCATTTTAGGCGTAACGTTACTTTGACTGCTTATTGTATATATTCTTACTCAAATCATAGTTATGGTTACTTCAACATAGGTTGATAACAATTCATGTGCTACTGAAAAAAAAAACGAATTGTTTGAGATCACGCTTCGAAAAAAATACAATTTCTTTATGTGATACGCCCTTACGTTCGAGGTAAAACATATAATGTACAGATCCAATTTGGAAGATACTTAGGAATGATAAAACCATTAAAAGTTGAGTATTTCACTGTTCCACAGTACGTTATAACTCCCAAATAAACACGTTGTTTTTCAGAACAAGTTAGATCGTTATCGTCGGCGCCGACGTATGGCATGACGTCACTCAGACGTGACGCAGCTCCCCCAGACATTAGGCTATCTGGAATCAGAGGAAACTTTCCTACGAAACGTGACTGGGATATAATACTGTTCTCGAATAGATTTCGCAAATATATCGTCTTCGATAGAACTGTACCTACACAAATTGTTATAACGTAACTAGCTAACTTTGGCTTCGCCCGCGTCAAGAAGAAACTCAATAAAGTGGTTGTCGATTACTTTCTATCAGTGGTTACCCGGCAATGCTTTGGTGTTAAAAGCTTTTTTTAATTTTGCTGAAATATGCATTGTAATAGATCTTCCCACTGAAATGAGACGTTTTCCGTGGTGAAAAGTATTTGTTTTTGGTATTTTCCGTTCTCCCAACACAAAAAACACACCACAAAAAAATTATACCATAGAGCTGCCCGCTGAGCCGTTAAAGATGAACAATCAAACATACACTATCGCATTTATAATTTTAGTACAGATATAACACTATTTTCGTTTAAAAAGAAAGTTTAAACAATTTTTACCAAAAGTATTGTAGCGCCATCTATCATGGGACCAATAAATTATTAAACTGTTCATCAGTTGTTGTAGTAAATATAAAATAATATTAGTAAAAATATCAGGCCAGAGTACAAAATTATTTATATCTGTTTTGTCATAATTTTGCGAACTAGTGAAAATATCATTACAGTACACAAATACTTACACACAAAAAAACTCGTAATAACACCGGTAATAATATTAAAGATTTAATAAATCTATCGATAATATAATCCTTATGAGATCATACCCGGCCGCCACAATACGGCGCAAAGATTCAAACGTTAATTGTATACATTTTTTCATCGCAATTATCGCAAGTTACAAAT
>DWPA01000976.1:0-20744 GCA_018251375.1 Calpodes ethlius
TACCGTATGTATATTCATATGCATGTAGTAAAAATCGGTTATTTTAATATTACAAACAGACACTCCAATTTTATTTATATGTATAGATTTATAGAAAAAATATTGGTTTAATACTACTAAAACTTTAATTCTAAAGTATAGCAACATCGCAATGATATCAGATATCAAACAGATATTCAACTCCGAGTCGTTAAAGATTTACCGGCTACAAACTCCGTCCGATTGCATCGTGAAAAAATCAATGTCGAAAAATCGTACGAAACGTTCGTATGGCCTATTTCCGGACACTCATGAAATTTCAAATGGAGGCACCACTTCAACGCTTCCGGTGTCCCACGATCGACACTTTATACTTCCATACAAATGTTTTTTAAAGATTTCAACTCTCTTGAAGATGAGAATAATTTAGACCATTTTTTAACGTTAATGAAGTGTTCAAACACAGATTGAATAAATGTGGGTCTCCCGTGCTTAAACATATTAGGCATGGATGGATAAGTATTGATGTTTTAATATTTCAAGTCTATTTAGTATAAGAATAATTTAGACACTTTCTTGTAACCTTAATGAAGTGTTCAAACACAGGTTATATTAAATATGGGTCTCCCGTGCTTAAACATATTAGGTACAGGATGGATGGATAAGTATTGATGTTTTAATATTTCAAGTCTATTTAGTAAAATAATAATTTGGGGACTTTTTGTAACATTATTAAAATACTCAAAGATTTTACGTTCAATCAAGTTAAGATTTATGGCCGAGTTAAAGAATATTGGACACAGACGGCAATGTATTTGGCTGGTGGATGACTGCTAGTGGAAAAATTACACGAGGTTGAACGGTTGGCACGTTGACAATTTCGTTTTTCTTTTCCGAGTAATATCCATAAAAGTCTGTAGATCAAAATGATAAGAAAAATTGGAATAGGTCTATATAACAATTTAGGGTTTACGTATTATTTTTAACTTATTGTTTTAAATAACAGTTTGAACTACTTGATATCGAATCATGTACGAATTTTTAACTTTTAAAAATGTATCTGCGAATTGCAATTTAATTACCTCTTGCTTCGGTGAAGGAAAACATGGTGGGGAAACATGCAGCTTCCCCTTAATGTACTCAAATATGTGTGAAGACTGTTTCTTGGCCAGAGCGATGGACTACGGCGTGTAGGTCTCATATTAGGAGAGGAGTCAGGTCCAGCCCAGACCGAAGCGATTATATAAATTAATCATTATTAATTTGCATCAAATTTTAAATAAACGACAATATTTTACGTACATCAAGGTATAAAATGCAACAGTTACGAATGATTTTTTTTGCTTTTTTCATAGAAAAATATATGATTATTCCGTAAAACACTGTTTTGATAGGTCAATATCATACTGTTCCCAATATGTCAAACGTAAACAAGTATAACGAAGGAAAATTTTGAAAATTCCGTATGCGGCCTACTTCCAGGCACTTCTAAAATCCGAGGCATAGAGGGCTCTCCACAGCTGCCTCTGTGCTTCCTTATACCGCACCTCTTCACAAGTGTACCTTAAGGCGACAATGAAAACGTTTAATTAGGATAACCATTTTTATTTTACACCTTTTAAAGTGTATTGATAGAACCTTGTAAGATGAAGGTAGCTTTGACGTTTAAAATATATTTTCTGATTATGCAATTAATATTAAAACAAAATTATAAATTAGTTTGTGGTGCAACATCTTTTAGGTCAGGTTGGCCAAAAGTGGGGTAACTGAGTCGTTAAATTCTAGAGGGTCGTTAAAAAGATGATGAAATTTTAAAATAACATACGTGTGAAAGTATATTATTGACAACTATATTATGTATAACATATTTGTTGTTAAAAGATAAACAACATGTAACTCTACTGACATTTTTAACACGAAAACATTAAATAACAATGTTTTCAATTCCAGTCTACAGGTATTAATGTCTATTGTAATCTAGTTCTAGGTTCACTATAAAGAGTCAATGAATAGAATAATGAGTCTTTTACAAGCTTTTCTTTAACTTGTTTGTGTGGGTCAAATGTTGCAAACTGAAATAGAAAAACTTTAGTACTTGCTTTAGTAGACATTCTAATTATTACTTAAGTTTTATGATATTTCATTTTTATAATAAATAAATAAATATGACCTGATACTACACGGGTTGGCTCCCGATGAAGGAACTCCTAAACGTCGAACATGCAGTCACTATTTTTTTTTTAATGCCCTAACACTATATCAAGGATTTTTTGTTTTCTTTAATAATTAATTTGTAATTATTTGAAGATAAAATGAATAATGTAGATTTTTTTGTTCTTTTAAGTATCTTTTTTTTAACACGATAACCAAAGCATTATTGTCTACAGTTACACGAAGACTTAATGTGTAACAATCTTGTAGTGACAAAGGCCATTTTGTTTCAAGTACATAATTAGAAATTAGTTAAACTTAACAGGTGTGCAGTGTGATAAATGCTGCTTACATTGGATTGATTGGTATAAGGTTGATTACAAATTTGAACTTGAGATATTGTGCGTCATGAATAAACTACGTAGTTTATCTTATCAATACATTGAGTTACTCACAAGCTAACTTCAATTGAAAAACCTTACTCAGTTTAAGGCCCATGATTTCAATAAAATTGGTATCAGTTCCGGACGTTCAAGCAGAAAGGGAAGTGTGTCAATATCGAGTACTAATGATATTTTCACTTATTTTAGGAAACAATGACGCAGTTGTCGGCCGCCGAGCGTGCACTAGCTAGCTAATTGGTAAAAGTGAGGCTTTTCTTTGTCCATCGACAATAAGAAAGCCAAACAAAAGAGTAAACGCGTTCCCCGGTTCTGATTCATTAAAACTGGTAATACTTAAATAAATAATACGCAACCTAGTTATCCATGAACCGGCATTATTGTACTTGGAGGCCCTATTTGAGTTTTCAGTTTCGACGTTTTAATTATAATTTCCTTCTATTACATTCGCATTAGAAAGTTTTCCAATAAAGCTATATAATCGTATTGCAGATATTAAATATGATTTTTAAATCATTAGACAGGTTATAGAAAATCTTGTTTGGGTCGAATGACCGGGGCGACCGTTAACATGGCCAGTATTTAAATTAAAATTAACGTTTTCGTTCCGAAGTGCGTATCTCTTAAACCTATAAGTACACATGTGCATAGAGCCTTTGACAGAAACCTCCGTCTTTTTCACTCTGTAGGAATTCAAATTACCTTATCGGCACGCGGCCGCGTACAGGTAAAACCAGTATTACGTGGTGAAAATGCAAATACCTAAGTTTGTGGGTAAAGTCATTGTTTCTGAGGACAGTTTTCATTAGCTGGTTTATAAAAGTAACTCAAGTACCGGTGATGACGTGTAATTCCGTCTCTGTTGCACTCGCGAGTTTTTATATGTCCATCGCGCATCCCTCCTCCCACCAACGCTGCAGGCGCGCTCCGCGCTAGGTTAATGTAGGTATGCTACAACTAACCAGTCGTCGACGAACGGTCGCTCATGTTCTCTGATACTCGATATAGTCCAAATTTAATGTAAATATTTATCACCGAAACAAAACATGACATAAGTGTAAATCATAAATAATAACACCCTCCGAATTTAACCCAAATAATATTAAAACAGTTATAATGACAATTTGTTGTTATTATAGAATAGAATTTAGAAGATTTTTATTTAACGCAGTTGTACGACTTAAGTTTTGGTGTTTTGTGTAAAGTGTATTGTGACCGAATTGAATATATTGAATGATAGCCGCCCTAGGATACAAACATATTGAAGATATAAGTGCAACAGAAGAGGATTTCTAGCTGCCAGCGAATAAGGTACGGCAAACCGGATATTGTACTAGACAGTCGTTCGACTAGTTTAAACTCTATAATTATAGATAAGTGTAATAAAGAAAAAGGTGAGTTTTAAGAGAATGTTCTGTTCCCAGTCCAAGTCACGAATAAAAAAAGCTAAGTTGATCACGTCTGGGTCAGTCACGCTAGATTCAAATATTTGGGCCCAAGGACAAACATTGCGGGAAGACCGGAACGCGCTATCCTAACGTATTTTGGGCCAGGTGTAATGTCAACAGGTGGACTTCATTTAACTTTTACGTTAGTTTACCTTTTAATTAGAACCCTGCCGTAGACGATTCTGACGCATCGTGACCAGGTGAATATACTCTCAAACAGGTCGTGAGTATTTAAATAGAAGTCGCCTTATCATGTCTTTATCATAATCTTAATGTTCTACTCTAATTCTAAATATTGTACCCACGTTATGGTTACCTACGTTTTAATATAGATGGTCAAATTCTCTTAATAATGTCCTGTACAACTATTGTAATTAAAGTCATAATATTACACGTGATATATCATTTATCAGTTGCGACACACTTTCATGTTTTGATGTTATGACTATTGCATTGACAATAATTTCTCAATATTGTACTTCAACAGTTTTGTAATTAAATGACCTATTATTAATTACGTTAATAGGTCCACTGTTATTACACCAATTTCGTAACTTGTTGGTTTAGCTACTCAAATATTGCTTAATTTAATTGCATCGATCGTCTATTATTATGTGTTGATTTCATCAAAAGATTCATCACTTATTAAAATAATTATCTTTGATTAAATCTATTTAATTACTAATATTAATCAATAAAATAGACACTGTTAACTTTTTTTTACATTTTACATGGCGGGAAACGACGCAACGCCGCTAAGTAGAATAAAACATATTTACAATTTACGGTAAAAATTTTTCGATCTAAGTAATTCAAAATATTCAAAGACAAATCCATTAGTGACTCATCTTTTCTATCTTATTTAGACTACATTGTTACGTATCTCTAAGGCTCACTATTGCTTCATAGATTATCTTTTTATTCAGGATATAAGATTTAAAGTTGTTTGATTCTGAGTCATTATGACACGCATCTTTGAGAGACAGCGGGGGCGATGTGTCATCGACATCGCGAAATCCAACCTCGACGAGGCCTTTCTTGCGGCCAGTCTTCAGACAGGTAGCCGAACCTTTCTGTAAGAATAGAATTTTTTGCCCCAAACCTTTGTTTCGTTGCGGAGAAGTTGAATGGCGGATCATGTGAAGGCATGGTTATCCGAACCTTTCTTACGGGTCCCTGAGCGCGTCCAAGCTATTTTATGCGGAAAAAAAATATATCAAGGAGGTTAAATATATATGCGGCATCAAAAAGAACTTTTAATATCGGTCATGTTAAATCAACTTCTCATTTCTGAGAGGGGTTTTTTTAAAGTTTTTTTCTACTTTCGTTTTATTTATTGACCAATCTGTATGTCTTTGATGTTATTGATGTCCATGGGCGGGGTGGTCAGCATAATCAGCTCGCTTGTCGGCTATTTACATAAAAAATATAAACATCTAACTAGTTTAATTATATCACAAAAAATCACAAGATCTACATTTGTATTTCACTCGTCAGGATAGAATTAGTTGAAACTTATCGGCTACAATGTAAATCAGTACCTACTTGTTGCGTTGAGTGTCGAGCCGTTCAATTTTTTGCTCCAACAAATAATTTTGTAATCTGTATTGACATTGTTTTTATGAATTCCCGTGAGCGTATTCGGCAAATATTAAAGGTGGAAGAAAAAAGGAATTATCCTCTTTTATTTCATGGTAAGATTGTTGGAACAATAACGGTCCTTTTGTTTTACCTTTATCTGTATAGCTTTACAGTCAGGTTATAAAACTATTTCTAATTTGTACTTTTACTGTTATAGATATGCTTTATTGTTGTAGTCGTAATTTGAACTTTGTTGGTTAAATACGCTACTTGTCCAGATTTTTAGCCTATTTAATCCCATAATCTTTTGAATATTTACTTCAAATAACAAAACCATTTTAAATTATCTATTTAAGGACTCTACTCCATTTATTTGAATGGTTATATCTGGATCGTGGTTCAAAACGATTCGTTTTATTTTTCCAGTAGTAAATACGTTCTTACGACCGTATTTACACATCACGAATCGTAAAAATAACGATACATTCGTCATTTTACAAATGTCATTACTATCTGTCAGTTTATATTAAGTCACAATATGGTTCAAGGAACGTGAATACTATTTTAACGTATCATTTTTAACACCGAATCGTCAATGACGGATATGTACGTGGAAACGAGCCCTAAGAGATTTATTTACGAGTTCTTATTAGTTTAGCAATTTACCTACGTAAACTACTTGTATTTTTTATATATGTTAATTTATATTATTATCATTATTCTGTTGCCACATCCCCCTCTTCTAATTTCAATAATTTGTCATTATCGTAACTTTTTTCAAGACATATTATCGTAAATACCATCTTCTCTTTATTTGTTTCTGTTTCTTCTTCACAGGTTGCCTTGACCAAACTACATTAATGACTATGATAATTTTTTTGTTTTACATTACATCAGAAACAGGTCAAATGTTAAATCCAAAAACTCTGCAAATATAAAAGACATTTTCTATTTTTACCAACACCTCGTGATGTCACATCAAAAGTGGCCATAAACGTGGAATAAAAGAAACATTATGACGAGCTAAAGAAAATATAACTTCTTTCAGGTTCTTATTTACTGATCTTACGTTCTAACGTTAATAAAAAGTAGGTTTGAATATTTTTAGCGCTTTTAAAGCTTCAACCGATGTTAAAATACGACGGTTTTAGTATAGTTTGCTAAAGAACGTCTTATCAAGCTTCCTTCTGGGGATGGGTGGTACGAACAGTAAAAAGACTGGAGCTTAGGAAAATCTTTTAGAGAAATTTAAGAATTGTTTTATTTTATTCTCGACGCTCAGTAAGAGCAAGGAACGGATTAAAGTCAGTTATAAAGGTTGTATAACTACGTACCTACTTGAGAAGATGCACGTAATGACTGTTGGCTGGCGATTATTTCATTAATTTATAATTGGTTATAAAATTTAGAAAAATCTTTTCTTTCTTCGGTTTTTATTCTATCTTTTTTATATTTTGCGTTATTGATGTCGATATGCAGCGGTTTCTTACCATCAGATGGATCATCAGCTCGTTTATCGGCTTTTTTACATAAAACAAAAAAAACCTAGTGATGGTGAATTATTTACTGCACCTTCGGTTGAAACGATTATTGAAATAAAACCTTATTTCACTATAATATACATTATTCTGACATAGGAGGTCAGGCCCAAATAATTTTGAGGCAATTATGTTTTGTGATAATAATTATGCAGATTATTCCGTACTTATATGTGATATTTTCGTTCGTCTAACATTTGCGTGGCAAAAGCGCATCACAGCCAAACCACAGATTAAATAGTATTTATCACAACGCAATTTGCATGCGTACAAAAGCTGTCATTTAAAATCGTTTACGTTGCAGTATTTTAGCCAAAAAGTTGGCATCAACGTAAGCGGTTAGTTCGACATTTAGGTTCGACATTAGCTGGTTTGTGATCACTGAATTTACATGTTAAGTGGCGTTCTGCAAAGGTGAGGAAGTAATAGCTATGTAAGGCAGAAAGGAATGTCTCCCTTTCGTGCCTCAATATCTTGTGTTACATAAAAAAATAGGTTTCATTCAGATTAAATTCTTTAGTCGAAGTTTGTGTAAGTCGTGATAAGTTTCAATATATTGCATGTATATAAATAATTATTTATAAACGTATATGATTATATACTATTTTTTTTTACATTTCTATATAGTATAGGATAAACAGATAAACAGGAATAGGGTGTTAATTGAGATAATAAATATATAAGAACATATATAATCATGATTATCTCTTAGAGGATGCATTTGTTATAAAGTTTCTGTTAATCCAAACAGTTTCTATGATATTGATGATATTAAAATACATGTATATAGACCATACATATAAAACATCAACTTTAATCTTACCGTGATTACCTTGTTCAAAGTTAGAATGAAATGTAATAAAGCAAAGTTATAAAATGAACAAAATTATAGAATGAAACTTTGTCAAAACGTAGGACGCGGTGAAACTTTTATTCGCATTGAAAATGTCTCTTTGTCGGTCGAGCAAGCCAAGTTAATCACCGACTCAAACGAGTATGCATCAGTCGAACGTAAAGGAATAGTGTATTGAGGAGCTATGCAGTTAGGTGACCGGTCGATAGCTTGCCGGCTGCGGCATTTGCTTGCGTAACACCTGCACCTAGAGGGCTCTAGGTGTATCTCGAAACAGTTACTCCGCTCGCCTTCACACCCACTTCAACAAGGTTGTTTACGAGCAAACATTGAAGTAGGTCCTGCGGTCGCACGTGGCTGCTTCGAGCTTTCTAGGGCGTTACGTGTGTACAAGAAATTGTTTACGCAAACCTAGATGTCGCTGAGCACATATTTGTGAAAAAGTTGGCTAATACTGGTACTTGGCACCAATATTCAATTATCACAAAACGTGTCAACTTCTCCGTTAAAAGCAATCCTGTTCCGTGTTGTTCGCGTTCAACTTGGAGGGGTAGAACGTGCCGATGGAGCGAATACGCTTCCGTTGTAAACAGGATGCGCTTTTTGCCCCAAAACGAAGCCAAAGTTGTTGACAAATATCGTCCATAGCCCTTTAAATTTCTCGAACGTCACTTTGCCCTAAAAATACTATGGTAATGGATGGATTATTTCAGTAGTCGCGTCTATCAGGTGAATAAATCAACAATTCAGTCGCGTCGAGTCGCAATTAAAGTGTTCAACCCTTGTATTTTATGGAAGCCGTATTCACATAAATAGAACCCCACACAGACTGTTCAAATTTGTATTTATACTATATCGAACATAAATTTATAACGCCATTAGCATTATTACTTATGAAGTATTGCCAGTGTAATATTCAGTTAAATTTAAAAATATTTACGTTTATGAAAATATTGATACAATATTATAAATTTGAACTGAAAATTAAATATTAGTTAATTTCATATTGACGTAACGGAATATCGTTGGTTAGGTAGGATAACATGGATTAGGAGCTGTGAAAGCTTAGTATCGTAAAAGCCGGACCGGGTTTGAATAATAAATGTAATTCTACTTTTATTCAAGTTATGTGCTTATTATATAACGTTAATAATATAATACACTTGCAGAGCGGTACTAGGATTCCGTGTGTCAGTACAAAAACAGGAAAATGAACTCATTATTTAAATTTCTGCCACGCTCGGAATCGAACCCAGGACTTTTAGAATGGCGGTTCAGTATCGTAACCATTTTGCCATACACGTCACTCCGTAAACGAAAGCGTTGTAAATTAATTCTAGCGCCCTTATGCTTTCTATCGACAAATGTGTTTCAGCTATAAGGTTTCTTTACGATTAATCCATCTAATAGCTATCTCCAGTTACGTATACCAAAAGTCGGCAGTAAAAAATCCCTATACTATCTCGGTCAGTTAGACAAAGCCACTTAGCATTCAACAATACGTTTCGTGGAAGACGGACTCGGGGCGGGTCGCGTTACTTACCATAATAAAGCTTCGAAGCTCATTTGCTTTACGCTTAAGAGATGGTTACTACCTGATTATAGGGTTCAAGTAACTAACGGCGGTTAGCTGTTGCTAACATCTGATGAATTATGCTAACCTTAGAATAATAACGTTTAGAAACACAATACCCGTACGTAATTTGTAACCATTCCAAGAAAGCCTTTAAAGGCTACCGTGGTGAGATGAAAGTGTTGCCGTACTTGGAAAGGAAAAAAAATCGCATTTTATAATTACCGATTAGGTACGACTTTCGATTGTCAAAGAGCACATTCCTACACTGCGTGTCGGCAATCGTAAGTACACGATGTTACCACAGACCTACATATTTTTTATGTTTAAGCCAATATGATATTATTTAATCTGTGGTCTAGGCGGTCTATGTGTATGGTGCTAACACTAAACAATTTAATGGTAGGCCAGTGGTTTGAAACTGCCGTTCGAATAGTTAAATACCATACACATTCCCGATGTTTCAATGTTGGTTGAATTTCAAAGATTTTACTAACTATACGATTGTGATGATAATTTGATCTTATCACATAGATATTTATGTTTAACTGTGTATTTCTCCGTAAATCATATAAGCTTAAATAGATGGAGAATTCCTTATTTACAAAAGTCTTAATGTGTAATGCCTATAAATAAATACTCCGCAGGAAATTCTGTTATTTTTAAAACCATATCAAATGACACGATTCAAAAGAACATTTTTTTTATTTTATTTTTAAATATTAACAATATCATTTAAATTTATGTTCGTTTACTAATCATTAAAGGAATATTTCCACAGAGTACGTCACATATACACTAATTTATGAAATACACATTCGAACGTTCGAACGGCTACTTCTAAATTCAAAATTAATATTTTTTTAATCTTGCTGACACCAACACTATCGTTTGACAGATCAAGTTCCAAAGATGTTATCGAGAGTGGAACTAACACTACAACTACGAGTTTTAAACGTAGTACATAACGGTATACCATATCCAATTTGCATTTAGCTATAAATGGTCAACGTTTCTCACTTCTCCGTAACTTATAATTATGTTGTCTGTTGTTGTTGTCGGATGTTTTCCAAACAGGTGTTAAATATTATAGTCGAAGAAATAATCGTAAGTTTAGATCGTATAGTAATCGTAAACGATGTAACAATGACAACGGTAAATACCTGTTATTGCTTACCGGTTATTATGTTTACTACTGAATTCCATTTTATATTATTATTAACGGTAAATAAAACTCCTTAAAGTTAAAACATCACTGAAACTTATAATAATTTGTATAATAAAACAATATTCGAATATCATGAATAAAAATATGTTTTTAATATTGCGACGCGGTTGTATGTAATGTTATTATAATGTAAAAATTATTTGTTGTAATACTAAAAGTTATCTTAATAAAGTTAACTTAATATTGCAAGTCATTCGTGTTAATATGCAGCTTCCACATTTTGTAAGACTTCTTTTCTCATCGTTCCATTTCTTTCTTGCCAATAATTCGATTTATGCATTTAGGTCGAAATATTCAGAGTAGGTACCGATTACAGTTAGTGTTTTAAAATACCAAACGTATAATGTATACTTGATTAACTTATTTTTTTTTACTGAAAGACTGAGCACATTCTCATATTAATCAAAAAATCGTAATTTAAATTCCGACCGTGATAATTTTTCATTGCGCGCAGCGTTCTAGATGCCGAACGTCGACAAAATTTTCGTTTACCCGATTCACAGATAAAGAATGTGGGTCAAACTTTTCGAGCGTAATCGAGTAATTAAACATCGATTACTGCAATTATGTCGCAGCTTAAACATGTCACCGATCGTCCGATAAGGTTCGATATCGATATCATAAACATGTATTGTTTTTGGGTCGAATTGTCTGCTGGAATACGCATTTAATTAAATAATTTTATAAACAACGTAAGTAATATTAGTTATATAGAGAGCCGACAGATGGCCTAGATACTTGTTTGTCGTTTTAGTTTTTTTGTTATTAAAATAAAGATACGACGAATTACTTACTAATTTGTTATGATTCTTATTAATACCGTTATATTATGCATTTTTCGTAAGAATTACTTACTATAAGGTTTCAAATGTATGTGGTAGAAATTAATAGCCGTAGCAACAAAGGTATTTCAAAGTGTTTGATAAATAAATAACTTCGCGCGCTTTCAAAAACTTTTGAACAGAATTTACTGTGGATATTAATACCCTTATTCCGGTTCAGCAGAAAACGTGCATTATATGTATCGGCAAAGGCTATTAATTTCATTATGCCTACATTTATTTTGAAATTTGGCTGAAGTTCCTTTGTCCTGTTCTTAAATCATCTGAAAGCGTACACTTTCGTTCGATCATTGATATAGTAATACGATAATGTCTTAATCAGCGGTAAGTCAAAAGCACGAAAGGTGCAAAAGACACCGTGAGAAAAGAAAGTGATGTTATAACGTCATAAGTGTCACGGCGCTCAGACTATGGTGAGAATGCAACTTGACTTTATAGCTCAAAAGACAGTTGTATTATTTGCATTTTATTAAAAGTAAAAAAGTGGAGTAAAGAGAGTAGAGCTAATTATGATGTTACAAGGCCGAGCCTCGTCTCCGCGAGGTTTTGAAAGAAGCACCTACACTTTACCTTGCTTTTTTACTCATTTTTGCAGCGTTGTCGGGTAGTAATCATGTCGTTTTACTTAATGAATTAAGTTACAGATAATTAAAATAATTATGAATTAAATGTCATGGTCATATATGTTTTTTTTTGGTCATATAAGTTTGACAGTCCCGTAGCCTAGTTGATAGTTACCCTGCCTGCGAAGCGAGGGATCCTGAGTTCGATTCCCAGCCGGGGCTGATAATGTGACAGATAAATATTTATTCTCGGGTCATGGGTGTTAGTGACGTCGTCCATGCCACCCGCGACACAGGGAATCCTACTGCGGGGGTATGAGTGTGTTAACGTTTATTTATTAAGTTTTATGATAAATCAAAGACTTGTTTTGTTATCTACGCTAATATTACAGGTGGAAAAGTGTGATTGTTAATTTATTGTTCTTATATAGCGTACGGAGGTTCGTTATTATATAATTTTTGTTTGGAGATACTTGGGAAGTTGTAGAATGATATAAGCTGTTTGTAACCGTGAAATAATCTCTCATTCATTTTTAAATCTTAATTGTACGCGTGCGAAGTCAGAGCGGACCGCAACTTTGTAATAAATCAGTGTTATTAAATCACTATTAAAAATTTTAATATGTCTACATCCTTTCGTGAATTAGCTTAAAAATGTTAGCGAAACGTAAATTATTCTAGTTACATAAAAGAAATAAATTTTAGTTCAAAGACCTCGGCCGTTGCCAATGTTGCGGGCACGATCAAAATTGTGTTTTTGGTCATTAGTTTTCATAAACGTTTTTTAACGTCGAGCCTTACTCTAATAGTTTATTGTAACTTTGAATAATGTGTATTACTTATTATACGACGAATTGTATATTATTTCAAGAATACTATTGTCGGTTTTTATGAAATCTTTAACATTTTTGATATTTATAAAGATATAGATAGGTTTAAAATGGAAAGATAAAGCTAAATGACTCAAATATAAAGAAAGTCAGGTTACAATAGATATCGCTTTTCTTATTTACGCGGAAAGAAGCATCCCGTTTAGTGGGGTCGCGTCGACATCCGTGACCTGTTAAATTATTATGATTCGTAATACGTCTTAGTAATTATTAAATACTAAAGATTAAGGGTTTTATTAATATTTGGATTTGACAAACTATAATTCAAAAACTAATATCCATTATGTCAGGGTAATTGAAAATGTATTTCTTTGGTACTTAAGTAATATCATCATATCCATAAATAATCCACAAAAAAAAATCAAAAGTTTCTGAACGACTATTTAACGGCCGTTTTAAAAAGCAGTACTTGTCAAGAAAACATTCCTTTTAAATATTTTGACAGGGAAAGTTTTATTTCGAGGTTCATAACTCATTTCATCTCACATTCACACTTTATTTATGCGTCCTTCGTTACTATTTAATGTTCTGCAGTTAGTCTATTTTAGTCGCTGCACTTCTGTGCCAAGATGGTTCGCTCCTGTTATATATAGGTCAAGGAAACGTTTACAGTCTGGTGTTACCAGTAAAGAAAGTTGTGGCTGTATGCATAAGAACCTTTTGTTAAATTTAATAATAAAAATAAAACAGTTTGTTATCACCGGCTTTGTCTGCGTGAACAACGAAAGAAAGATCATCTTTAATTTAAAATAAGTCATAGTACGATAGACAGACTTATTATTTAATTAGCAATCTGTTTAGATAAGCTTTTAAGCTGGTATAGCATATACAATAACAAAAAACTTATACGTTGACATAAGGTAAAAAAAAATGACCAGAGTAAGGTTGGATTAGGTAAAGGTAACAATGATATTAAGGTAAAAAATAATACCTTTAATTATTTTGCAGATAATATTAATAACATTTAATATATTAACGATGTTTAATCTAAACAAAACAAATAATAATAGATTGTCAACTGTCAGTTTTATATCACACCTCTTATCATGCGTGTCAATCGATGTTAGTAATAACTTGAGCCCAATAACCCAAATACCAATGCGATGTAGAAATATAACAGTAGAAATTGAAATATCTATTACAAGTTTTAATCCTCTTATCTTTTGCCTTGAATATCTAAATTCATCCCATGAGGTTACGTAGAGAAGTTAGAACTTTTCACTAACTTCAATCTATAAATTAATCAGATATTACGATTAGTGTTTCCTTTTAGCTATTACATTATTTATTACAACTTCTATAAATTATTCTCAATTACTTCTCTGTTCAACAAAAATAGTTACCATCGTAACTTCTTGTTTCTTAATACCAGAGACAAGCTCTGCGTTCGAAATTCGAATACTTATACTGTATTTAATTGTTTTTCTTTTTTCAAAACAAAAGAGTATATGTGTGTTTATATTATGCGTGTGTGTGTCAAATAAATGGTAGTGTACGTGATGTTTATTGTTGTTACTTTCAATACTAAAGGATATTATATTTACATATTCATGTATATAATATAGGTAACTGTACCCAATTTCGTAACCTTTCGTTCGGGTAATTGTCGTAAAAAGGAGTACAAAGTTTTTGCTTCGCTTTTCTTCTTTCTCAGTAGCCAAAGTCTGATCGATTTACACGAACAACTTACCTTTTTTTAAATTCTTGGGTGTTATTTATCTAAATCAATAGAATGATTTGAAGACCTTGTTTTAAAAGGAATAAAAATTAAAGGATTAAAAACAAAACGCAGGATGTAACATAGATTTTACGCCGTAAGTATTAAAATTAGGTTTTGTATAACCGGACCATACGTTGTTAAATGAATCTATTTTTCAAAATAATAAACAGTTGACATTCTTTAATAAGTGCCAAATAATCAATAATTAATTGAGATCATTATTATTCGAGATTTGAAATCGATTGCGCGTGCAGTCAGGTACACTTAGTGACAAAAAACCTTTATAACATTACACAAGGTGACAGCTTACACGTACAGGAACGTGCCTTATCATTATACTAGTAGAATAGTCAATTGTAACAAATGCCTAGACCTCAGTGGCTATTGGCAATATTGCAACATAATTGAAAAATATGTTACATTACAAATGAGCATGAAAATTACGTAATTTTTTCTGTCATTATATTATGTAAATATGTTGACCCCGTGGCCTGGTTAGTAGTGACCCTGCCTGCGAAGCTAGGGGTCTTGGGTTCGATTCTTTGGCTGGCTATTCTTGTGACTGATACATTTTTTGAGTCAATATTATTGACGTATTTTTTATAGATGTGTGTGAATCTTAGTTCAGTAGTGTGATAATGTAAGTGTTTATTGTTTATTTATTCATGTTAATAGTTAATTAACGGGTATACGAACCACCACAGGTTACAGAAAACGGTCATCCTCGTCCATGGATATTAATAACACTTCAGGCATCACGAATGAGTATTCGGCAAAAAAAGTGTAGACCCGTATTACATACTGAATCTTTGTCACTATAATTCGTCTCCGGTTATCCCGTGATAAGCATTTAAACTTTCTAAAAGCAAATTACATCCAGTTATAGAGATAAGAAAAATGTAAATCGACAATAAAGTTGTTCTGTTTGACAAAAGTTGTCACAATAAACATGCATTAAGTTATGTAAGAACGAGGCAAGAACTTAGAAGTAAGTTACAATGTTATCTTCTCTATTATGAACGATCCCTGCAATATACCTACACAATGTTGTTAGACTCTTTGTAATAAATTGTTACAATATAAAGTTATAACTTCGCATAACTTTTAATATCGCACACTTTCTAAGAAAAAAAGGAATTTAAAACATCATATTGTATTCTTAATGAGATTTTAACATTATGTACGTTTAACACTGTATAATGTTAAAAACTCATCAAGATACGTTATGTTACGCTGACAAGTTATGTTGTTATGTAGTCATGTTACGCATAACATTTAGCAACTTTATATACAGTCAGGTAAACCTAATGTTAATACTTAGAGCGTAAAATTGAAATAACATTAAGCGTTTTGTTTTAAATCCTGTTATAACATCATTAAACATCTCAAATACACTATAAACCAACGCCATAGTTATCATGTCAGCGGATTTAAATGTTAAGGACAAAGTGAAGCACAATTCTATACAAATGATTGCGTTAAGGCAATAGTTACACGTTATTGTAATAAATACTTTAAATCTAGGATACGGCACTAGTGCCGTACGATGCAGCTATTTAAATAATATGACGTTCGAAATAAAAACATATTCAACGTACAATGAATGATGTTGTAGGAACTCTACTGGTAAATGGAACGTTATTGTTAGTGAAGTTTACAATGGATTGCATTTGGATAATAATTCCTTGGCTTTTATTGACCGGGTTATGTACTTTTCTTGTTATTATTAGGCAAGTACGAATTATAATATTTTGATATTAATATTATATAACTAGTAGTTTCTACCTATGTCTTCATATGCGAAAGAGGGGATTATAAAAGAAAATTTCTTATATTTTATACATTGTTTAATTGATTAATTTAAAGATAATTTTAGGAAATAAGCTCATAGTCTGCCTGTATGTCAGGTATCTTTTTAATCCGCAAATAGGACAGTGCACGATAGAAATACAACCATACAGACATCATAAGAGAATTTCCTATTTATAATATTAGTAGGATTATAGGTTTGCGTATTACGTAATATTTGTATTATTTCTGTTTTTTAATTGAATCCGTGACCGTTTCAATCGTGACGTAAATAAGGTGAGACGAGAATGGAATGCATCGGCTGATAAATCCCACGCAGATATGAATTTATTATTCTAATTTTAAAACTTCTCAATGAGTTGCTTTGAATTTTAACAAAAGATAAGTACAACAGTTATTGCAATACCGTGAAAATTGTGGCGTATAATTTAAAGAAAAGTAGTCTTATGTTGTGTAGGAATTTATAAGAATATTTAACAATAAAACATGGAAAGCGAAAATTCTGATCTAAGTTTTACTACCAATCAGTCTTATGATTAGAATAATTGTTCGAAATTTGAATTTTTTATTCTTATATCTATAGTTTTCTAAGTTATAGTGTTTATTGGTCACTAGCGTTGTAAACCGAGCTCCACTTGGAGTCAACTAGTTTAATGCTTAGTTTATAGATGGCGCTAATACTAATAAGGTAAATACAATTTCCAACGCCGCGTCGCCATCTGGTGTCCAGCTAACTAAACACATTTTTTCCTGAAAATTAAACTTGATTTACCGGTTTATCGTTAATGCCGTTTTGGAGAAACCAATTACATATATACACAAGAATTACTAGGTTAAATTTAAGAGTTAAAAACTTACTGTACTTACATTATCATATACATGCTCTATACAAAGCCAACCTAGAGAATGCCAGTGAGGTTATGATGGAGTTTACAGTTTACGATCTATCATAATTGAACGCGTATATAAAATTTAATGTCTGTGGTTAACCGTTAAGAAGTTTCCACGTCTGGAGCCAGTCTCCATTGTAGTATCAGGTCATAAAACAGCATTGTCTTGGGGATTAAAGTAGGATAGAAGAGAAGTAGAAACAATACTAATAAAATATGGGCTCCTTATATGTGAAATAAAAAGCATTATTATTAATATGCAAAATACGAATACCTTTACAGGGGAAGATGTAGTAGTTCTAATTCAGATTACAAGGTGTGCACATAAACGTAGCAAGTTAAATTAAAGCTTGTAAAAGATAGACGTCCATTTTGTTAGCGCAGAGTACTTTGATATTCTTGAAGCGTCCTAAATAACCTTCAAAGGTGGATAAGAGGACGAACTGCGCTGTTTGAACTTTACGTGCTATTCCAACCTGTCCTTACTTGGAACTTGTATAGATTGGTTAGCTCATAAAATATCTTGTAAAGTAGGTAACTGCGTTGTTTGCGTTCTTCCTACGAGACAGTTCGCAGTGGGGTGGTTATAGGATCCGTAGGGTGGGTAAGCAAGCGTGACTTAGAGACAGTTTTGGGTTCAATGCCATCAAAAATAATATACTTACTTTTTGTTTTGAGTACAAAGAATCATGTTTACAATTACAAATGAAACTTAAGTCAACTTTGTGAATGTCTAACCTGAGATTGGCTCTGGCCTATGACCTCTCTGTTCTTGAGGGCATCTGAAAGTAAATAAATAAATATGACGTCAATGTTCAAAGTATGTTGCGTAGTATTAGTACTCGTTTCTATCTGGTGTTATAGGAGTTTCATCTGGCCTGGTGTCTGTCTCAAAAAAATAGTGCAGATTAACTTTAAAACATTTATTTTCCTTCTTTATCATTATTTTAATATACATTAATGGAACAGAAACGTTTAATATACATTAAGGATGTTTTAGGGATTTAATCGAAATGAGGCAATCCTATAAATTGATAATTTTATGTTCTATTTTTGAAAATGGAAGATAGCATTTTTGACGATATTTTGAGGGGATTATGAAGGTTCAGGTTAGTTTTGCTCTATATATACATTTGTAGTGAATAGATTTATAATGTACCTAATCAAAACCAAAACAATGGAAATTGATAGTTAGCTATTAAATGTGAACAGATTAATATTTTTGAAAATGATACATCGTACATAGTTGCCTGCGATACACCTCTAGAAGAGCAAATAGGGGATTAGATAATTTGTAAGTCCTGTTAATATTAGGTGTTAAGAAGAATATCAGTTTGGTAATATTCTTTATTAAGGGAAATTATACATCTTTTTATAGAAATGAGTACCTACTAAATTTCATTGACCCAATTATCATTTGCGAAATTCCGTTACATGGAGTTTGTTTCAATACGTTAACACCATTTATTTATAAACAATATCAATAAGCTGCTTATTTTATATACCAGATATTTAATAAAATAATTAATTCTTCATTGAAAACCTTTTAATTTATTCATTAAGTAATGTATGTTTTAATTTAATTCTAACACATATATTTTCGTTATAACAAAAATAAGTGCTTATTTCAGGTTAATGTATGCTGGTCATTGACAATATATTTTATTTTATTATTTCGCGATTTCTTGAATGTATTTAGGTAAATTATTCTTAAATGTTCATTTAAATTTTCCACGCTGTAAACTGCCAGTGTGATTAGTAGTTTTGTGAATTCATTTCCATTTTTAAAACGTGAACAAATTACTAACCATAGCTAGAAGTGACGTCTATTCAAGACGTAATGTTTCTTTTGGGCCTAACTATTTATCTTTTCCCTTTATCACACCGAGAATATATTAACAGAATGTATTGTTTCTTATTACCGTATTTGGTAGTCATTTCAAAATTGCTTTTAGGATTATTAGAAAAACATTGACATTTCTTTATATCGTATACGTATCTCACTACCGCCAAATTTACGTAAAACCTATAAATATGGATAATAAAAAAAAATATATTCAAACATCATAGCCCAGCACTAGGATTCAGTATATTGAAGTGTTGTGACACAAATTATACATCACAAACACATAACTCGAGAACACAAACATTTATTTGTCACATATATTTCTACGCTGTGAAGAAAGCAACGGAATGTCCAATTAGACAAGTGTTGTCCTATTAGTGGACTCTATAAACACACCAATGCCATAGTCCGGTACTCCTACATGTAAACAAACTAAGAAGCGGCAATATTTAAAGTTATCCAATTTCCGTAACATTATTAAGTACCGTTGTTGCTCTATTTCGGTCTTTGTCTTTGGTTTAGTGAACTTAAAATGTTTTTGCTGAAGTTTCGATCCGTGACGTAGTAACTCGATACCGAGTGAATCCAGGTTTGACCACAAAAACACCAGTTACTATGTACGCTCCGTGACCTCTTTCATGCTCTGGCGACTGTGGCGTTTGTAAACTAATTGTTTAGTAAAGGCGAGATACATTAACGTCACATACATCTGATTGTTATGTTAATACTTTAGTAATTGGTTTATTCATCAAGTAGTTATCGCCTTCGCTTCGCTTCGGGAACCTGTATATCTAAATCTAAACCCACGCGGATCGTGCCTACACGAAAAAATTTACGGACGGAATTCTTTAAATTGATACCACTGTTTAATTTATGGAGAAATTTAAATATACATATAATAATATATAGGTTTTTTTATTTCTTTTTTTATTTTTATTCTTTATTTCGTTAATGTAAGTTAAGCGGTTGACCTAGCTGCCATCATGAAAAGTCAGTATTGAAAATCGGTGGGAACGCCGAGTGCCGTTTGTATCTTAAAATAAAAAAATATTATCCTTAGCATTCAACAACACACCAAATATCCAAATCACATCCAATTCAGTTTAGCTGTGTCTAAGATCAGCGGGGACATAAAACTATTTGTTATTGTACCAAAGGGTTTTTTCTTAATATAGACATTAAATAATTCGTTTTTTTTGTATGAGTCTAGTGTGGGACTGCAGTCCCTAGTCCTTACACTTCGCCATCTTAAAACCACATCCTGTGTGTTCAAGCTGCGTGCAGTAACATGAAATATTGTGTTAGTTTCACATCTGTCTTAACAAATAGTTAAAAATTATGATAAGAAATTTTTAAAAAGATTGACACAAAACGTCAGATTCGTCGATTGTAAATATACATTAGATTATTTCTGTATTAATTGTTTCTTAAG
>DWPA01000977.1:0-20732 GCA_018251375.1 Calpodes ethlius
TAGTTAGCAAGTATCCCACCCCTTGTTTGAGCGGCAACAAGACCATTATAACTCTCCATGAAGTTGGTACCAGCAATTGACTTTACTATATAACCTTCCATATCAAAACAGAGAACATAGGAGTACGTTAAGTTTCGCACACGCAAATAAATGAAAAAAAACAATAAATACCACGAGCAACAGAAGAAATACAAGACCACTAATCACGGTCTACTTAGATCAAAATATTTCAAGTATCGTTTCACTTCACAAACCAAACACACGCGAGCAATAAACCAAACTATTCGGCCTCGTCATTAAGTATTGGTACACACGAAATTTGTACGAGAATCCATTGTTCCCACACGAGTACGACAAACACCGTAAAGGGAGAGTAATAGGTCGACAGTTCCGACACAGAAATTTGTCGTGGCGACCGCTCGACAAATATTTGTCGGTCGTATTTGTTGTACGAAGTGTTTGATGCGGGTAAAAGCCGTATCGCGACAGATTGACGGCACCTCTCGCTCATCAAAACAAGTTGAGTGACGGAAAACAGTGTTAACTCTCAATACATGTAAAAAGAAAAGCTTATAAATTAATTTATGATCCTGCGTAAGGCGATAGTAGTAGATAAAAATAATTAGTGATGAGAGTGGTTCCTAGTTGAGTAGGCAGCTAATGTCTAAGGAACTTCAGCAGCGCTCTAATTCTTTAAAACACATAAAGTATTAAGTTCGTTTCTTGCTACTAGGAGAATAATTGATTACCAGATGAAAACATATCATTACTGATTTTAAGAACATGGTTAATCTTTCAATGCCTAGTAGGAATGTATGGAAGGACATTCTCTTTGATTACAATACAAAATTTTCTTGTTCAAACAGATATTGTGAAGAGTGCATTTATTGAAATTTGAATTGTAAATAATACGAAAAATCGGAGTCAAAACGGATGGGATTTCGGTCTTTATGATCAAATATTTTCCGAAACAACTGACCCCCCTATTCAAATAAAATACTATAAGCTCTCACAGTGACATAGAAAGAAAAGATTGCTTACTTGTATTCCCATCTTCTTCATTGTAGACCTATTCCAAAAACAAAGATGGGAATACGAACATACAATCCTTTCTTTCTATTACACTGTGAGACCTCATAGAATTATTTGTGAATATGCAGTAAGAAAATTTAACAAGGCTGGAGACGTTGCGATATATTTAAGCTGAATTTTCTAACTTATGGAATTATTAATTTATATACATTTCAATAATTACCATGGTCTTTAGCAACATCTGAAGCAGCATGAAATTCATGGTCCTTCGAGCATGATAAAAGTAACCTAGTCAAAATTTATCATAGGCATCTGACGTAAGCTCCCCACAGCGATAACTTATTATTCATATCATATTTACCTCAATATCAAATATCTTGGTAAAACAAAAGAAGATTTATTACTCTCTTCATTACTTATTCTTATTACATAGAATAATTTATTGTACTCGTAGTAACATATTCAAAAAGTACAGTTGAAAACAATTATTTACATATACATCGGCACCTACGATCTCTAGTCTGGCGAACAACCAAATCCGAACACCTGCAATACTCATCTGTGTGCGTGGTCTCCATTCCAGAGCCCGTCCAATCCATTATGTATAGGCGCATAAGCTAACACGGGTTTGTAATTCAAAGTCCAACGCGCATCTCTTACGCGTAGGCCAATGTCAACAGCTACCGGCAGCTACCGAGGCGCCTCGCGTGTGCTCGCTACCTTACACATATCTATGTACCTATTGATTTCGGATTGTACTTTTACTGGGAGATAATAAAACGAAACAGTCATTGACATCTGACATGTTACTGCATAAACGCGATCGCGATGCCAATATACTTTTCGTAATTTACCTAATAATTAAAATAAGGTATTTAGGTAAATAGCAAACAAAAGCAAAGACAACCCACCTGATGATATATGGTCACCGTCGCCCATGAACCCCAGCAATCACCACCACCACTGATGCGTCACTTGTCAATAATAAAAATAAAAGGTTGAACTAAGCCAAGCCTCCAACCAGAACACGATAAGTCGTCTGACAACTGATTTAAGCAAAGGACAGCAACTACTTAATTAGTTAATCAGATGGGCTTCACGGAGAGATAATAATACCAGTTATAATATTAATGATTTAATGTCATATCATTCTTAACTTGATTAATTGAACCCTTAATTAATCGTTAAAATAATCCTTACGCAAACCTTACCACCAAACAGGACCGGCTTCTGTCATTTTCTTTTACGTCACTCTAATTATTTAGTATTTTAGACCGACAATCCAGCTATAAAGAAAGAAAGTGCATGATTATTTAATGCATAAATTGCATTATCTAAATACATATCTTGTTAACAAAACAACGCGGCTAAATACGCCAAACCGGCTATATAAACGTAAAGAAACTACTTGAAAGTTCTCTATAATGTTAAAAGCTATTTTACGATTTTTATCTGCAAGTACATAAATGACATTGGTATATACCTTTTACTTGCCACAATATAATGATTTTGATCCTTTACTGCCATAAATTGAAGTCCTAAGACGTTAGGTAAACTATAATACTAGTAATGTCCATAAAATTCCAGCCGAAGTACACTTAAGGACACGTGGCGCCAGAGCTTTTGTGAAAGTGGTCACTGCTTGTGTATACGAGCGTTTTTTTGTTGTCGTTACAAAATATAAGAGAGAAAGTTATAATGTAGTGAATATTTTAAATTTATTACAACACAAATTACAAAATGTCGCATATATGTAGGAAACCGCATTTTGCGCATTAGGTCGCATTAGTTATAAAATTGTACGTTTTTACGCGCCTCCCCCCCTCCCTCGCTTAAGAAGTGTTCTTACCCCCAGATCGGACGTGATTGTATAACTGGACAATATGTGCTCTAGTGGACATCCGTCTTTGTATATATATATCTACGTTTTCCTGTATAATCTACAACTCAGAATATGATTATCTAAATAGTTTTTTCGTCAATAGTCGACGTGATTTTAGGACCTCTGAGAACGACTTCATAATAGGCAACAATTTTTACTGAAATATTATAGTATCAATGCAACATTATATTTTTTTCCAACTTATTTGTAAATTTTACATTCATTTTCACAACAATAGTGATAAAGCTAAGAAAATAAGTCGAAGAAAAGAAAGAAAGAAAGAACTGAAACGAAAACATGACCAGTCATTTGGCGGTTGACTCAAGCAAGACGTATAATATAATAGGTATTATAGAGGTATAATATTGATAATATAATCCTTATTTGAAGCCTTATATGACTAAGTGGACCAACTTTTGTCGCTTTTACGACACCCTAGTCAGCATTCATAGCTGGCCCAATATCATAGGGTCAAATAGAAGATCCTATCAAATTCTAAGATATGAGACTCCTGTAAAGAAATCTCAATACTACTACAAACAGAACTGGCGTTTTTTTCCAACATTTTTGCGCGAATAAACGTCGCGTTCACAGCGCTCAGCTACAATCGTTGACTCGGAACAAAACCGTATTGTCGTAAAAGTGTCATCGTATGTGGGATGATACCACGGAGACGGATCGTGGGCGAGCCAACTTCACTGATGGCTTCCTTATAGGCTACGAAGGAAATATGACCAACACACACTTTGATCGTTTTATTAGGGAAAGGTAAGTTGCGATGTAATTTTTGCTATTAGCTTTTTATTGATATTTATTTCCAATTGGATGGCCCCTTATCCTAGTTGGTAGCGACACAGCCTGCGATGAGGGGCTCTGGGTTCGATTCCCGGCCGAGGCAAATATTTATGTGACAGATAAATACTTGTTCTGACGTGTTATTGGTGTTGTCCATGCCAGAGCGTGTTAGTGTTTATTTATTTATAATATATTAAGATCTCACGCTTGAAATAACGATAACTAATTATAAATAAAATTTAAGAAGTTCTTGGGATAAACCCTGATGAAAATAGCGGTAAATGTTATCCTGTAAGTGTACTACAGGATGTAGGAAAAGATATATAGAAATTATGAAATATAAAAATTATCAACTATAAACGTATACACGCACTCAAGCATCTACCTAGAGATCCGGAGATGGGTAACGTTGAGGTGCTGGGCATCTTCAGCCAAAATCCTCAAGTAGGCTCACTACCAACAGAGCTGTGAGCTGTTTCATTAGGTCAGCCTATGTTACTGATAGCGATGTGTATACTTTTTATGCAGCTAATATTTGTAAATTTGTAAACGTATCATTCATCACGGAAAATGTATTTTTTTCCGTGAAATAATGGTAAAATTTTGAATGGATGTTCTGGAAAAATTTAAATAATTGTCAGTATTTATGCAATTATTGTAATAAATTAATGTGTTTTTAATTTATATTACTAGAGAAATTGTCTCCTAAATGAATAATATAAGCTAAACATGATTTTTTTATAATGTCTGAAGTAAATTAGTGGCAATGTTTTGATTGTATATTTATAGGCATAGGTTTATTGAACAAAGGAAGGACCTGTTTCTAGTTCCTGATAATATTGGTGTCGAAATTCTAAATATCGCTATTGGTTAACCAAAACCGATGCAACAAAACACTATTTTATTTTATTGCAAATCTTTAAAAGCGTGACTTAACACGAGCGCGATAAATAAAAAAAAATAACGTCAAGTGTGAACTCTTCGTTTACATCGGGTTCGGTTGGAACTTCAGATCATCCACAGCGATTTTAAAGTTTCTACAAAGTTTACCATAAACGTATTAGACATAAAAATATTATACAATAAATATACGGTTATGAAATTAGTTCTAGCCGTTTCTTAAGAAATTATAGCATAGAGAAACATGTATGTGCATAATACGAAAATAGTCTATATATACGAGTACATAATTATATTATTCTGGTGTAAATTAAAAAAATGGAAGTATATATTCTAGCAAAGACTAACAGCTGTTATTATTGATTGTTTATTATTATGTACAGACGCATTATTTCTTGCGTCTACAACTGTCCAAGATCTTTGACATTACAATTGAATGGAATAATTAAATCGTCAAAAGAGACAGGCATGACAGAACTGCAGTGTAATTTAAGAAACTGTAAATATCTAGCTATTTAATTTTTTTCATTTAGTATCTGATCTACAATTTGCTTTTGATGTAAATGATTTTCACTGAATTATTTATCCCAAATAAGTTTATTCCTACATTTATATTACAAATATAAACGTTATGTGACGTGTTATCTACATTAACCACATTCCCTCTTCTGAGGATGATCTCACCACAACGATCGCGACAAAAATTTAGCCAAAGTAATAAATAATACTTACTTGACGTATTGTAAATAAATAAATAAGTTTTTACAAGCTCATACCTCAGTATTACAGTTCCCTACATCATGGGTGCTATGGACAGAAATAATTTAATGTCTACCCCGGCCAAGAATCGAACCTGAAACCTTTTACTCTGCACGCAAGATACCAACTGAGACAGAGTTATGAACAGCGATCATCATATATTAGTATCATATAAAAAACAAAAGGTCGGTAGTAACGATATTTCCAACTTCAGCCACGGATCCCCAAACGCTTCGTGGACACTTTGTCCGGCGGTCGTGTTATGGCCGCGATAATATAAAATGAAATGCTCCCTCAATGCGATTCGGTGCATCCTTCTTTTTTCACCCTCAAATGAACACGTCCGCGTATTTGCATACAATGCATGCGGGTGCAATACGCGCCGTTAATGCACTGACGGCTATGAGGATGCATGGGTGCACGTATCGTACGTACAGAGGTGTGTGTGTACCCTTCAATCTATTAAATGTGACTACTACCAGTGGTCGGCCAGATGATGAAATTTGATTGTAAATCATTGTCTCAAGTTTATATGTATTTAAGGTTATATTATAATATTATACACGATATTTATTAAGCATATATTTGGCTGTCTTAAGCAGGCTTAAGTATATCTTCTGAGTTCAACCCCGGCATGCCAGGAGTATTATATATTTATATCTAGTCTATTTTATTTATATCTAGTCTATAGTAGTATTATTATATATATCTAGTATTCGCTGAATTCAGTAGGCTCAGGTCTGAGTAGCGTAAATTAGGGGAGGCCCATGTCCAGCAGTAGACCTTCAGAGGCTGATAGATATGCCAAGAGTGTTACAACAGGCGATAGACGCAGCTCCCCCTACTTGATAGTAGGTCTTCATATAAAACTTTATTATTGATTCATTAATATTATTCTAAATATAATCATATTTTGTACAGCCTGGTATTTCTTTTT
Organism: Calpodes ethlius; assembly: GCA_018251375.1. Classification (NCBI taxonomy): domain Eukaryota; kingdom Metazoa; phylum Arthropoda; class Insecta; order Lepidoptera; family Hesperiidae; genus Calpodes; species Calpodes ethlius. Next base: position 6,306 of record DWPA01000977.1, read on the forward strand.
TGATCGGTCAAGCATCAGATATGCCTTGTTCAGTATTGAAGTCCTTGTATAATAATAACCACTTACCAGCCATCGTATTTCAATTTAATAATACATAGTTTATTAATGTCATTTACTACTAACATTCGTTATTTTGTAAAAGTTTATCTCTATTGTATAAACAAAAGATACCTTATCTTACTTCATTTGCCGTAAAGATTGTTTAATAACAATTGAAGCAGTAAACTATAACTTCATTGGGAACACCAAATAATGTACTGAAATCCCTCAATCTCTTATCGTATATTTAAAAAACAACATCGGCCTACTTATTGGGTAAAGATCTGAGTTCATGTATCGAACATCCGTACAAACTGTGGAACATTACACAAAGATGGCCTCTCACCTCGTCTCTGACACGTTCCGAGAGCAAACACGCCCGATATTGAATATTCATAGACACAATGGCATTCGACAATTTGACTTAAAATTTCACACAAACAAACGCATGGACCAGCTTTGTGTGTGAACAGTTTGAATACGACCATGGAAGGAACGCTTATAGATCCGTGGAGCAGACGTGCTTGATTCTGTTCCTCAGTTGAAGTTAAACATTTTCAAGAAACCCAAACTAATGACTTAATAGTCATTGACTTAATAGTCTTTTTATGTAAATAGCCGAAAAATAAGGAAACGAGTCTGATAAATAATCTTAAAACCAAGAAGATATGATGAAATTATGTAAAAAGGAACCTTCTTATTTCAGAATTTTCCACACTGCAATCGAAATACGTAAAAGCATTTCTCGATTGAATCTAAAAAGCACATTTTTTTTTATCCTCCTGCTTTTCTTGATTTTTTCAAGAAAATCCAATATTTGCAACCCTATCTACCCAAAATCTCTAGCTAAGTTAAGTAATAAGAATGATTGCTTTGTACAATTACAACTACATAATTATTATCAACTTAAAAAATGTATCCGTCAGAATATACGGATCCTTATCCTTTATCTGCTACTTTTTGCTAAATTTGGACCCTTATTTACACCCTTAAATGAGGAACTTTAATAAATACCAGATAGTCTAAGTACAGTTCAAATCAAAAGGCCATGTTTTTCTCCAATAGCATATAAACTTTAAACCTCAATTTTACTAATTTAAAATCGACTTTCCAAAATATTTAAAATTAATAAATAAATTTAAATTTTATTCTACCATCAATAGTTTCGGCTCTGTGATAATGAATCAGTCATGATGAAACGTTGCTCCTTATAATATGAATATTGATTAAATGACCATATTAATTAGTAATACGACTAAGTTCCAAATTTAAATTCAAACATTGAATTACAGAAAAACAAAATTAAAATGATCTAACATACAAGAGGGAACAAATTGAAAAACAACACGAACTAAATTACAAATTTAATTAAGATGTAAATTGCACCGACAAAAACAACACAAAACAAAACAAAGAGAACGTGGAGTTTCTTAACAATTTTGAGTGTTTTGCGCTGTCAAACGTTCTCTGACATGGGTATCTAAGTCATGCTCTGGGTCTCAGAGCGTCATACTGTCACTCATGTGATTGTTCAATGGGTCATGGGTTCACTTGAGAAGAATTTGAAATGTATTGTTTTAAATTACTATGTTTCTTATAAATATTATTTGTATATTCATGTCTATTCATATTTAAACATTCTAGAAATTTTAAAGACTGAGTCTTATTAAAAATTATCTTTGCCAGCTTGGAGCGATATCTGTTGGATGCATTTTAGAGAACATTGTTAGTCCTTGGAGTTACCAGTTCTATGGCTATGATGATCTGACCTGATCCTGACCCTTTAAAATTCCAACCAAAACCCAATTAAACTGCATCCTGGTTGCTCTTTACATATCAAAAAATTATCTTAGCAAAATGATTGATGCCCGGTAATAACCTCTACCGTGATCAATAAAACCAAATGTGGAATCGTTATTGACATTTTGATTGATTACTACACAAAGTCCCTTTCCGCGACCTTTTAAATCTATTATCGATATTTTATTTTTATTTTACGATTGTGTAAAATGAATATAGTAAAGAACAAATTTGTTAAATGTCTCGGGCTATTTCATGGTCTTGTTTTGTTTATATTTTACATAACAAAATGAACTTTATTAGTTTCAGTTACGACTTAAATTTCAATGTCTCAGTGACGTGATTGCCTAGTTGATCAGCAAATAGACGGTAGGTAGTTCGATGATCGATTAAAGCACACAAAAGCGTTTAAACTGACAAGACTCTGATCGATCATTTGCGAACATTAAAATTTGTGTTCCACAAATTCGAGACCGGAAGGGTCTCAATTTAATCTCCATTTAATTTTAAACTTTTTATCGGAAATAAATATTCGTCGTGTTTATCACGGTGCTAACCTATTGATTTGAACGTTGCTCTAAAGTTTTGTGAGTACTAACTAGACTATCATTTTTTACTTGCTTTGGCGAAGGAAAATCTCCCAATTGCAATAAATCCTGCACTTGTTATCTTTAATGCTGCGAAATGTGTTTTTAAACCTTTCAAATTGCGTTCGGTTAACATGATTTTACATTGTCATAGGACATTACAGTTCAATGATAGAAAAGTAATGGTGAATGTTTAAGATAAAAAAAGTAGATGAAATTATTAACAATGACATCATTCGATGGTTATATCAGATGTTTTACTTTATCTATTAATTTTAGAAGCTTGGAATAAAATATTGATAGTGTATAGGTTTCTGAAGTCACAAGGCTCGCGCATAGCTACATGTTGTTGTTGTAAAACATCTCAACATGTTAACAAAATGTTGACAGTTTTATCTAATATAAGTTTATGTCAGTTGACACTTATCAAGTTGAACCAGCTCTATGACCACGATGCATACGTGGAAATCGTGAGATCCGCAACATTTAATATTACGTGTTAATTAACGTTAATTAATTCCTGCAATCTTATTCGTGGTTTATCACAATGATACATGAGAGATAATGACGGATTAACAAGCTCATTTGCTATCTTTATAAAAAAAAAAAGATATTGGTATCAAGTAACAATCAGCATTGCTTAACCTGATCTCTTAAAATTCACACACTGATCAAATTGGAACGCAGACAATTGTAATTCAAAGTCATCGATACAAGAGTAAGTCGTAATCAATACAATCATACAATCACACATCGCATCGTCGACATCGCCCACGCGGCCCCAGCACATGGCCGCTATTGTTTCGCGTGTCGTAACGCCGCGTGAGCTCAGGGCTTGAGTGATCGGGATCTCGATGTGTGATATACATGTCGATGGTAACAAATCATTCTTCAGGCCAGCACGTATTAACATAGTACCTCTAGTGCGTACACATAATAATGTACCAACTTCATTTTTGACGCGCAACGCATAAGATAATTTTCTAGGGTATTTGGAATCCATGTGCAAAGATGACCATTTACCATTAGAAGTCTCGTCTGGCCGACTGTCGGCTATTTACGTGATAAAAATGTATTCTACAAATAATAGATTGTCCGGAAAGTTCGTGCCGTTTTTTGGTAGGTATAGCGCGAGAGACCTGACTGAATTTATCATAATTATTGAAACCAAACTTAACCCCCCCCCCCCTCCTCCCTACTTACATTGCATAAGCAGACCCGAGGCCAGCAGTAGGGCAGTTATAGGTCGTGATGATAATGATGTTGATGATTGAGAACAAATAACATGTAGGTATACACTGTACTTATTCTAAAAGAAATAGCTTCAGCCATAATCGGAAAAACGTACGTTAATTTCGTCAATATTTGAATGAGCTGCGTTTTAATTGTCCTAAAATACTACTTTCGAACTTAACGGACAACAAAATAGCATTTCCATAATCCAAATACCTATTACCAATTCGTAGACCGAACATGAAGTGCAAGAAACAGGAAGATTGACAAGATCCTCTCTTTCGTTCTTCACCAACAGCACCCTCTACGCTTTTGATATTACAGATGGGTATCCAGGAATGTCGTTGGTCATTAGCATTTATTTCTATGACACCAATGGAGTGTCTGCTGTGCAGTCACGCAATGGTCATCTAACATCCGAGACTGGATTCCCCTCGGCACTTCCAGATCTATATGGAAAAACAATTTAATTAATTATGGTAAACGCTCATGAATGATGCCAATTTAACTTGTAAAATTATTGTTATTCAATACATTAATGCAAAAAAACCTATGATGGAAAAATAAGACTTAGGTAATACGGAGGTTTCCACCATTGATTTCCAATAATCTCTATAAACATAAACGCTAACACACTTATACTCCCGGGTGGCATGGACAACACAAATAACACGTCACTAACACCTATGGTCCGAAAACAAATATTTATCTGTCACATAAATATCTGCCTCAGCCGGGAATCGAACCCAGGACCCCTTGCTTCGCAGACAGGGTCACTACCAACTAAGCTACGGGGCCGTCTCTATTCTAAGATAATGGATAAATAAATACAAATAGCTTATCGAAGTTATGTGGTAAAATGATAACTTTATCATTTTTAAGTAACCAAATTTTAAAGATAGAAAATTAATTCATTGTTAATTCGTATTTTTACTACCACGCTTCCAAAAGTCCTACAAGGCCGGCCACACACGAAGCAAGTTCCCACGCCGATAACATCGGCCGACTGATAAACGCAATGAATCAACAGCGACAGTACTGAGACACTTTATTGATCGAAGCGTGCGCTTGCGGTCGGGCCACCATGTTCAATAACAATACGGGACAGTCTGCATCTCCAGACGGACACGGTTTTGAAGCGCTTTAGCTATTGGCTGTAATAGATTTGAATCTTTAGCTAGTTTTGTTCTAAAATGAAGTAGAAGTCCATAAATTTCACATACTTCATTGAAATTTAACTTGCTCTATTCGTAACACGGTCGGCAACACCTGCGTAGTATCTTTTTAATGCAATAATTAACGCATTTATCATCACAACCCATAACTGTCCCACAGCTGGACTCGAATCTTCTCACGTTGTATGAAGGTACAGGCCATAGTCCACCACACTGGCCAAGTGCGGATTGGTAGCGTACACACAATTGAGAACATTATGGATAACTCTCGGGTGTGCAGTTTCCTCATGAAGTTTTCCTTCACCGAAGCACGTGATAATTAACTTGTAATACTCACATAACTTTTTTGAAAATGAGAGATGCGTGCAGTATTCGAACTCACGCCTCCACGTTCGGAAGAAAAATGTTCGAACCACTAAGCTTAACGCATTAGAACACAGTAGTTGTATACATAAAATTTTGGGAAATATATATACCGAATGTTATTATCCTAAAAGACAAAACATTCAGTGAGAGACAAACATACGAACAAATCGCACTCCACGCAGCTATTAACAAATTTACGAGCTGAATTCCGACCGATCTAAAAATTGTAAACTTTAATGTCGCAGTAATAGTTCAAAATGGGTGCGCATTAAAAGTGTCCAGTTAATTTACGATCGCTGCGTGTAATAAGTTTTATTGTCTAAGCAACGGCCGTGTGTATCTCCTTCGCTATACATTGTACAAGATTCCGTGTCTGTCTGTAAAGTATTTTTTTTTTCTAATTTTTTATATAGTAGTGTAGAAAATAGATACGTGAAAAATATAAATAAAAAAATAGAGAAATTAAATCTATAAAAATATACCGATAACACGCTTTTAATATTAATAAACTCTAATCCATCTGAGAATATAAATATTGTCACATAAATGTATACTCCAAACAGAATCGAATACCACGTCTCGTACCGACACCTCTTAAAACTATTTAGAAATAATTACTTTGCAACTTCTTAAAAGGATTGAGATAGAATCAAAAAGAATCATCACTAACATTTCGATTGACCCCGACGTGATTTGAACACGCAACCTTCTGATCTGGAGTCAGACGCGCTACCGTTGCGCCACGGAGTCTTGTGTAGGAGTTACTCAATTTTATATACTTAATCTAATTTATACTTTTTTATTATATTACACACTATATATTGACAATAGTAAATATATTCTCTCACACTCCACGAGCACATATGTAAAGATATCGATATTAAAAGCGCTGTTCTTTTTTCTGACCAACGCGAGTCATCGTGGTTTTGTCTTATCGTCAGATAGCTTGGTAGCTATTCATAAAAAAAACATAAAATAGCCACACTTAGTAAACAAAGCCGATTCCGCTGCTAGCGGTGGACTAAGTTTTATGTGCACACAGCGGAATTGAATGAGCGCGACGTTGATGGCTAGCTTCTGATATATAGCTGCCTCTTGATCTCATTGTGGCGTCATTACGGTTTATATTTATCACTCTTTAAGTTTTAGGGCTCTGGAAATTTATATTACGTCATGTGGCTGCGTGGCGCCTGGACAATTTAGGTGCATGTGTTTTAGAACCAGGCCGGGAAATAAAACTATTTTGATTATAACAACTTTGAATGTTTCATTCATTCATTCATTGTACTATCTTTTCTAAATTCCCATCTGTCAGTGCGACTAAAAAGCCTGCCAGTATTACAATTGTTCACTTATTCACCGACCTACATTCAACAAGATAAAACATTTAAGCATAACAAGTATAACATAATTAAATACCAAGTTATTGATACTACAAAACTTAACATGATGTTAGCAAGAGATAAGAAATGAAAACACGTGCCATTGACATTTAGAACGAATCTTGGCCGAATATCGTTTATACAACGAGAAAGATATTCCAGTAGTAGTAGAGTAGAGTTCTCTCTTCAAGACATGGGAGATATAAACCTGCAGATATGGTGTTGCACTCCAAAACCGTCTTTTGTTAAATTAATGATAAAATTAACGCACTTGCTTCTTAACCAACTGTAGTGCAGTTACTGAGTTTCCGCACTGAAAACAAGAAAAATTTTCTTCACAACACTTCACACACAATTTTCTTCGATTCGTTTTATTTTTAATCTGTTGTCTCTTATTGTTATCGAATAAGGACAAGGTTGTGAGTTTTTTTTTATTATTTTTTTTTTCTATTGCTAATAAACAAAATTCAACGAGACAGTTAGGTATTGCATACATAGTACAAAGGTGTGTTTCAAAATATTATTTTTATGTGAATAGCCAATAAATAATAAGACAATCCTTCTAATGATAAGAGATCACCATACACAAGGACAATGTCAAAACAAAAGACTACACCGATGTGTCGCTATTCAAGAAAGAGGGTGGAAAAAGTGGCTTTCAATAGTGGCTCCAGGAGTAATCAAAACAAAATTAGGTATACAAATACACTGATACGGTTAGCAACACTAACTACACGGTGTAAACCTCTACTAACGGGGTCACACAACTCGTAAATACACCGGGGGTTATCTAGAGTTGACCGATTCACCGTAAATCGGCGCATGTGCTGTGTCGCGACCCGGGTGGTCCGGCCCGTATCGGACGGCTGAAAATGAAATAAGACCCCTGACGGTCCTACCATCTACTGACTGTCCTTTTATCGGTGGTAGCTGTGTCGCGAATAGGAGAAGTTATATCACACGTTAGCGCAAAATAAGCTGAATATAATTTGTGGATTAAAAACACGGTTTTGATGCAGCGATCCTCCTTCTACATCATAAGGCCCAGGATATAATTTAAGACTACAGTAATTCTCATGACAAATCAAACGAGCCCAAACTCAATCGAGTTGCATATATTTCAGAGATTTTTTTATCACTCTGCTTCTCTATCATCAGACCAGCTCTCTGACACCAATATATCGCATTGTTATCTGACTTACACATATATATATAACATTTCAGACAGAACAAGATTTGATTACAGTTAGACCAAGGGACAGACATAATCTAAATAAAAGTTTGTAACGGCCACACGTCCGTAGATTTTCTGTGACTGGCAACAAGAACGCAAATAAGGCTTCACAAACAATCAAACTCGTATAAAAAAATACATTCTTTCTGTTTTTCCTACTATCTTAGCTGGCACACAACCCTGGGACCTTACATCAATAAGCTGGATCACGTTCAAACAATATACAAGCACAATATAATAATTAAATACTATTAGAAGCTATGCATCAATATCTAACATATCTAACTACGTTAATTACACCGAATAATATAAAATTTATGCACTTTTCTTTCTTGGTCAACAGCATGGACTTCACTTGTCAACAGCATCTTTGGCATTGTCGATGTCCGAGAGTATTCACCGCTTACCTACTATAACATTAAAATTGTACACGTTAGGCGACTATTTACATAACACAAATTCAAAGACTAATCAGATTTTGAATCAAATACCAACTTCTAGACTACATTGCAAACCATAAAAATGTTCTTCTTGAATCTTATTTACTTATGAACATTAAATTTTCCTAGTAAAATATTAAATTTATAAATATTAGTATTACTCACATACACGCACTACACATACACACATTAACACCACACACATGCACACCTGTATTCTTGTGTAAAGACACAAGCAATGAATCCTAATATAAATGATGCAACGAATGCAACTAAACAAATAATTTTTCAAATTTTCAAACGTTGCATAAATAACGTATTATCTCCAAACAACAACACGCAATAAAATTCTATAAACAAAACACCAAACGATCGCATCGATCAAACAAAAAGAGCGTGGTCGAGTTAGATCGAACTTACGACCTGCGTTTATCGGGCGATCGGTCGCCATTCCCGGCCATATTGCGCGCCCGAATGCCTCGCGTTCGATATCGTAAATCTTAGACATTTTTGTGGTCTCAGAATGGAATTAGCTATAAAAACACCTCGGATGCCGGCGCGAGGACCGAGGTAATGATTTAATGCGGTCTAGCTGATCGGGTGATAAGCAAGGTCGAGTTGGGACCTATGAATGTTACGCGTTCACGCAATTCTGAACTGCTTATTGTAGATAGAAAAGTTATGTTGCCGTCGGATTCGATAGCATTTAAGGTGGCACAAATGCATCGCAGCGTCAATAGTTTTAAAAATTTACACAATAAGTTCGATCATTAAATGTTCATGAACATTTTATTATGTAAATACTCGACAAATAAATTGACGATCCAACTGAATATAAGTCTTTTGTCACCCGTGGACATCAGCAAGTTCAAAGGCATATACAAACGCGTCGCGCACCATGGCAGAGAAGAAGAAAGAAAGAACTCGTTCTGATTTATTTTTTTTATTTATTTACACACCAACACTTTTCTTAACTTAAGTTTAATATTGTATATGTCAGTTGTCATGTATTCATGCCAATTATAGGCGTCAACAGAATTCGTTACAGATAACCTATTATGACATCAAAAAATAATTTTATAACAGGTGTCTCTACAAATATAATAAAGCTATGAAATCATATAATTCTTTCCTGGTAATAACAAACTAAATTTCATTACTAATTAATCACTTCAATAAAGTTCCATTATTGGTCCGGGTATCGATAGGTAGTCGTCGCACGAGATACCCGGTAGCACTGAATTTATTCCTGCGACGTCGGCAGATACGCGATCCTGCGCCGCTACCGATCTCGAGATAACAGGGAGTCAATGTAATTTGTTCAATTTAGATTTTTAAAGTATTAGCCGGTAAGGGGCAACGCGACGCACTATGCTACGTAAATCAGTAATGTCACTGCCATATCTACGTCCTTACACATTAACTAGTGCAATAATAATGACATCACGTAAGTGGCTCACAGTTTAGCGTGCTAATTGACACACTAATCAACAAAAAATATTATTATGTATGAAACTTCTTTAATGTACCGAAAGTTAAATTTAACGCGTTAAGTAAGGCGCATTTGAGCGCAGACGTTGACACTAAGGTTCATACAGATGCGGCAGGGACATAACATGCACTTAATCAACCCGTTTCTATCCGACTTGAAAGTGAAGGATCATTATTGCACAGTAAGATTTATTAATTAATCAATATTTGTATTAATCAATTTATAAGCATAATTTATAAGCATATTTGAATTTGAACATAAATATATCCTAATCTTTACCACAAAAATTATCTCTAGTGCAATTGTATGAAATTATTGTTAATTAGCTTATATACAACGTTGGCTTGCTAGACTATTGTCTATAGTAATAATATAAAGAAACTACAACTCTGTAACTTTGTATTTCTCTATATTTACGTTGGAAGTAATCATACTGTGACACAGAACTGCATCTTTTTAAACAAATTTTAAATATTTAGAAAATTATTTTGAATTGACATATGCTATATGTCAAGCGTATGTAAATATCTGGTCATGATGATATTCGTCTACGAAGTCGGGATTATTTTATCTTGAGAATTACCAGTATACGCGTTACGTACAAAGTTCAAATTGCACGGCAATGATGTGGGATTTAATTGTTGTTAATGAATACATATCAATTTTACAAAGATTTTGAGTCACTGTGGTGTTAAAATATTTATTTTCTTAAGTTTTTAATTTAAATCATGTTTGTTTTACGCTATATAAATAAATTTGCGTTATCACAAATAAAATATTTGCACGGAATTAAAAAAGCATTGGCAAAAAGATAGTCATATTTCAAACCAGACGAATTTGGGACGAAATCTTTAGCAAAATTTCAAAAACATTTGTATAATTTTCAATAGCTTTATTACATCGCCACAAATATGATATTTTATTTGAGAAAGTTATGTCTGTAAAATCACTACTAATATTCACACCAATAAAAATATGTTGATATGTAAAATCGCTCGCAATGGCCTTCTACTATCAAAGTTACATAATATATGCGTTCGAAAAATAAAAATATTACCGTTAGTATTTAAATTAATGTACTCAAATTTGTCAAACGAACGAAGATAACCTATGACATGACAACGGAGCTGGTCACGATTTTAGAATCACACAAGCCGTTTAACTAAATCGTTTTAACAGAGACATTAAGGAATAATCTAGAACTAAATATAATCTTACAAATGGCTCGCGCATTGATAAATGATCAAAGAAGACTTCGTACGGGTGTACAGTGAAAAAATTGGAATATAATAAAATATATTTATTGTTTTTATTTTTAGTATTTTTTTCATTTATTATTTTTATTAGCTCCAATCGTTATCATTCACCTTAGTTTTTCTGTTTATTTTTTAAGTACTTATAGTTAATTTACTTCATTACAAATTAATTGCCACTTTTAGTAAAAGCTGCCTATGTAGTATATAAAATGTTTATATACATTGGTATGCTTCTAAAACTTCATTCCCCATTTTTGTTTTAAATACAACCAACCCAAGTAACTTTGGATTACAGTGAAATTTTGAGGACCACATTTCATTTAACGAGCGAGTTGATCACTCCAAAAGTATCAGATGCAAGCACTGATGTAAAGTATTATAGATAACACGTTAAGTAAAATTATATAAATACAGAAATATGAATCGTACAGGAATTAAAGTATGGAAATTTAGATACCTGGATTTACTTTATCTTTAGGCAATGAGCAGTTTTTTAAGATACCTATACGATTGGACGGATGGTTATTTGAAACTAATTGGTGGTAGGAGTTTCGTAGATCCGTATAATTACTAACATCCTAGTGTATCTACACCAAAACAAAATTTGCTCTCCTGTCTAGTTCAGATTTCCATTCATTGTCCTTCAACTCTCCAAACAACAGTGGAGACTGACAGACACTTTTAAGAACAATACGGAGATCTCTCAGGTGTGCAAATTTCTTCATAATTTAAACTTTTTTTTTAGAACAGGTAACACCAAAGTTACACAAAATCACCGTTATCATTGTAATTTTATTTGAGTAAAATTCCACTTGAAGATGCTTTCAGAATGCCGAAGTTTACCTTGACTTATTAATGAATGTGTGATTTAATCATTTAAAAATCATTTTATTATGCGGGTCAATATCGTGTGTTGTCGGTCCTTGAATGGACCGGACTGGTCATATGTCATCCACCTATTGTTCACGTATAAAACTGATTATTAATCACTCGTGGGAAATTTGCTACAACTTTAAAATATCACAATTAATAAGAATCTTGTTAAGACATAAGTGAACTGACTCACTCTCTACAAATTTTCATATATTAATTTAAAACATATGTGCAACTTACTAAATCAAAGCTAACGAAGCTATTGTTACCTTACGAACTTGCATGCTATGTTTTAGAGAGCCCAACGTCCTTTTATTACAGTACCTTTTATTACAGTACCTTTTATTCAACTACTTGTCATAAGGATGACTGAAGCGGAAGGCTTGGAATTAAGGATGTATGATGTAACTGATATTTCGAATACTTTAATTCTGAATGCTGCTAAGTTAGAAGTTGGTTGTAAGCTTCAGGGTTGTAATGACCGTCTAATATCAAATATTCGTTATCAAAAAAATCTTATTGACCGCGTGTCGGACCACACTCAACGTAGGATTCTGTGGTTGTGAGTTAATCGCTTTTTACTCAATAACTTGCAAACTGTAAGCCATGGTAGTGTTTTTTTTAAATTCATCATTTTATATAACTACTACTTCCAAACGTTTCGTCATAATTATATCCATCATCAACCATTTAACTAACAGATAGGGTGACACTTCACTGGAACCAAAATTATTACTTCATGCTGTATATTTTACAAACGTTTTCTTAAATCTAAAAATGGTGTTCGAAGGTTTATATTAATTTTAAAAGACATTTTAAATTACAGTAGAAATTGAGGAATTAACGAGAAACGCACTTTACTTGTAGAGAAAGTACTGACAAAATATTTTTTAAGATTTTATTTTACTAATTTCTTAACCTATGCCGAATTACAGCTTTCTTGCTAGAAGCTCACACTTAGTACTCTAAGGGCTTCTGAGCTAAGCTGACAGACAGTTGAACAAACATATCGAAACTTTAAGTGTTACGTTACAGAATCCTAAAATAATCAGAAATTCATCATAATTTGCCATCAAAACGAATTATATAGAACCAGCAGCTTCACTCAACAGCCAAGTTCACGTGAGATACGCTTAAACCAGTCTGTGGCTTTAACTTATTTCTTTTTCGAGTTGCATAGATAAAATCAATTAGTGGCACCTCGTGATTTGCTCCGTCGCGCGATATGCCCCGCGCGGACGGGACGCGCCGTGTCGCGCGTTATCGCGTCGGATCGCGGACTGCACGCAGGCTGCTCTATGGTGCGTCGATTGTGAAATGAAATGCGGACGATTTTGGTTGTAATCCATTAAGGTCTCGCTACAAAGCATGGACATTACTTCGTATTTTAGGAGGGCTATATTGTATACCATTGTTCCTGTACAAACTACTTACAACTAACTTATGCTTAATATTATAGAAGAAATATTTCTAAGTTATCTGCGAACCTACTCATTTGATTTTAAAAATACTTCACCAATAGAATTCTGAGGGTACATTAGCTATATTTTTCAAACTATAATTGTACACGAGCAAACCCGGGGTGGACAGTTAGTAAATATAGACTTTCAACATGTGCAATAACAACCAATTTTTTAAAGTTTTGAAAGTGATTGCATATTTAATTAAGTTTTCGTTTTTAATATACCTCAATCAAAGTTACAAATAGGATGCAATTATAATTAATGAATAACGTTTTTTTCATCATTTCGCTGATACATTTATTAACGAAAACAAGTTTCAACGGCGTTTTAATAATCTATCTATAATTAAACAACAATTTGGATCATCATTTAAATAAATAATTAAAATAAAAGCGATCGTTCGAAAACGATTTTATATTTTGTCTAGACTAGTGAGTAATGGTCTAGTCTCTATTGTATATAGACATGTGGATAAGGGTTCCGTATAAAAAATAACATATTATAAAAAAAACAGTATTCTAGATAAAGAAGGACAAGTAGATTTTATGGGCTAACGTAAATTTAAATGTAAATTAAATACGTCCTTCAAGATATAAAGATCCAGATGAAGGCAATTGACTGCACAAGGTCCGTGTCATTAATACCAAATTTACATTAGTACTAGAACCTGTCACTTCTTTCTTACGATGACGTCAATCTAAGAATTTTAGTATAGGTATAGGTACACTGTACCTGTAGGTAGATCCAGCGATTGATTTTTTGCAAAATATTATGCAAGTATTATCTACCTTAATAATGTATGCTTAGTTTGTAACTAGTTTCAAGTAAAATTGTCCCAATATAGAAAAATATTCACTGACAGATTCGCGAAAACTTGGTATGTGGGATGAGGAATTAACTACGAAAACTTAACCTTGTATTAACAATCAGTACTTTAATCTCTCACAGGGAGACATCCCCATTCCCATCGACTTTACTCTAATTTCTTAAACAATAAAAAACTTTAGTTACGAACAATCGTTTAATTCTTTCTTTTTCTTTCACTGTCAGACTTCATAGTATTATTTGTGAATACGAAGGCTACTCT
>DWPA01000978.1:0-20724 GCA_018251375.1 Calpodes ethlius
AGTAGATTTCCCTGTGTCGCGGGTGGCATGAACAACACAAATAACACGTCACTAACACCCATGATCCGATGACAAATATTTATCTGTCACACAAATATCTGCCCTGGCCGGGAATCGAATGCAGGACCCCTCGCTTCACAGGCAGGATCACTACTAAACTAGGCTACGGGGCCATCGATGTCAACCATGTTGTTGAATCGTTTTTTTTTTTCAGTGGAATGGGTGTGCAACCGGTCAGGAAAGAAGTTGGCTCTCATTCATGGTTTTACCTTCTACTGTGGGGTGAAGAACACGAAGACGTCGATCTGGCGCTGCACCAGGGGAGCATCCTGCAAGGCCAGGTTCATTGTTGACAAAGACCTGAACATGAACCGCTTCGATTTCAAACATGACCACGCCCCGCCAACCTTCGTTGTTAGAAACGGAATCTACTTTAAGATTTGAAATCATTACCTGTTTATAGCCATCTTGTATATATCTTTTTGCATTACTATTTGTATAATGGTTTTTGAGGTACTATCCGGCAAAGAAGCAAAATAACCATCAAATAAAAACTAAATATAAAATTTGGGGCATCATTCGATTAGTACCATAATATTTTTAATTCTTCTCGATGTAGGAACCGGATTCATTGGAATTTCATCATCGCTATTAGTCATAAGCGTCCGGTTGAGGTTCTCAAAATCTTACATACCAAACACATCGTGTATTGAACAAATATTGAACGCTTACGGTTCAGAAACTACATCAATAAAATTTTCAAGTAAACAATTAAACACAAATAAAGTCTCAGTCGTGGTTCTTTTTTCGCGGTTCTATTTTTCTTTTTTTTTTTACTGTCGTGGTATTGTTAAGTAAGTTGACAGATATTTTATAAATAATAATGATTATTTTTGTTTCTCTTTCTACCTTGTGCAATAATTGACAGTACCAAATGGTTTTGTTGATTATAAATATAATTATCATCAATACAAATATTTACGTATTTGATAGTAGGGGATCGTTTTCTACAATACAATTTTATGTTCCTAATTGTTAGATTGCTAACTTGTTCAGCATTAAAATATAAGTTTCCCTAAAATGTTGGTTTGTTAATTTTTGAATGCCATACAAATATATAATTGAGTAGATTGTGTATATGGAAATTTAGAGCAATGACAGCTTAGTGGTTCGAACGTTGGATTTCCAAACGCGGGTGCGGAATTTTGAATCCTGCACGCACATCTAATTTTCAAAAAGTAATGTGCGTATTACACGCTAATTATCACTTGCTTCGGTGAAGGAAAACATCGTGAGGAAACTTACACACCCAAAAGTTCTCCAGAATGTTCTCAAAGGTGTGTGAAGTCTACCAATCCGCACTTGGCCAGCGTGGTGGACTATGGCCTGTACCCGTCATATTGTGAGAGGAGACCCGAACCCAGCAGTGGGACAGTTGCGGGTTGTGATGATGATGAACTTTAGATGTACAATTGGAATATTATAGCCACCTATATATTTATTGTCACACAGTATACGTATTTTTGTATTGGAGCAGACTAGGGACTAGCACTCCCACGCCTCAAGTGCGGCATGCATCGCTACTGCTGACATGCACCTTGCACTTGACATGTTTAACGTGTTTGTGTCTTAAGAAGTTAAAATGGTAATAATTCATTATCTACGAAGCTTTCTATTAATGTAATATACTTGAAGATAGATAACCATTAGCTGTATCATACTCGATGAATTAGATTTAATTTTTGATTTCGTTAAAAGGTTCGGATGTTTTGAATAAAATAAATTGGTTATTGTTAATATGACTAGTCTTTTCATCGAGACGACTAGGAAATGTAAGATTTATTCGCATAATATATTGATACTTCTATTATAAGTAATATTTAAATAACTATCGAATCATATCATAATTTCAGAAAGAGATTCTGTATCATTAAACGATAATGAAAAAGGATTATTATCTGATTATAATCCAAAATCAAAGAAGAAACGGAGGAGATGTGAATTGAACTGGATTGACACGAGAAGAAAGATGTTATTGAATTCCGGTCAAGAGTATATAACTCGCAGCGGTAAGATAAAGTGTAAAAAGAAATTAGGTCCAGTATGTTTCAAAACTTGCAGATTGAAATGTTTCGAGAAATTCGATGAATCTCTACGACAAAGTATAAACGATGATTTTTGGAAGCTTGGCGATCATACAAAACAGTGGGAGTTCATAAATAGTTTTTCAAAAAGACATAATAAAAAAAGATGTACTACTGACGGTTTTTCACGTAGAGAATATACCTTTAAATACTTTTTACCGAAGCCTACTCAAAATGATTTCATATATAAAGAGCAAGTTTGCATGAAGACATTTTTGAATACATTGTTTATAAGTAGTAAAATTGTGACAACCGCTCAAAAAAAGTTGAATCCAGATGGATCCACGGACCCTGACAATCGTGGGAAACATTTTAATCATAACATAAAGATTAACAGTTCTATGATTAAAAGTGTGTGTGACCACGTAGCTTCTATACAAACAATGAAATCTCAACAATTTTCGTATGGTAATTTCATCATGCGAGATATGTTTTTATCGTACCAGCAATGGGATCAACTGAGCAAGTATAAGACCCATGCTTCCACTTTACGCCAGTATCGTGATATCGTTAAGAAATATAGCTGTGTCTAACTTTCTTTAGCTACTTTATCACTTCAGGTTCATTGTAATTTTAGCTATAATAGCTTTAAGAGTATTTTACAATTATAAAAAATCTAAATAAATGTATTTGTTATTTTCATTCCTTGTCATTTTCAAAGTTTTGCTGTTTCTTGCCAAGTTTGTATATAAGGTGCATTGTTTTTGGATTCCAAGATTAATGAGTAATTAAAAAAAATGTATTAGTTACTATTTCAGAAATGTATGAAAGACAAGTCATATCCAAATGCTGTTTTGACCACCTTTACATAATTTAGTCTGTCTGTTTACTAGGTTTTTGGATTTTTTATTTGGATTGCATATTCTTTTTTGTTTATAAGTTGTTAGATATTTTATTTATTATTTATTTCGTTATATTACTAGTTTGATAAAATTTTCAAGTGTAAAAGATGCAAATATATATTTATTTCTTAACACTGTCCACTCAAAACTATAACCTTATATTAATCTATTGATACAATTTAAGTTAAGCTTAGAGATTAAATGAAGTGAGATTATCTCTTAGGTTTCCTTATCATCAAAAAAATATTGTTCTTCAAGGCAACGTTGGAAATATTTTATACTAAGTTATTTATGTCATCTTAACATTTTCACTTACTATCAAGGAAGAAAGGAATCGGATTTTCAATCTGCAAAGATTTTTTATAAAGTTTACACAACTCACAAAAACGTAATACACACACACACATACAATACACGTAACGTTAAACACAAACACTTTTTGAAAAGATCTATATCCTCAAATTTAAATATCTTGTTGTGACTTTTAATGAATTAAACTTTAAAGAACATTTTTTTGTGTCATAGGTTTCATTTTTTCTCAATACAGAAAAATCTAGCTACACTGTCTTAAGATTTGAAATTTCCACTGCTAGATCAATTCTAACCGCAGTTTGTTTTCAGTGATGGTTCTGGCAAAGTCGCGGTATTCGGGCAAACATCTTGTAATGTTCCACGACTATACCTACTACTGTAAGAAGCAGTGCAAGAAGACCAAACACTTTCTTTGGTATTGCTCAACGCACAACTGGAAGGGCTGTAACGCGAGGATCAAGTTGGATGAGAATTTTGCCATGCTTGCTGCAGAAAATGAACACACGCATCCCCCCGCTAGATATTGTATACATGATGGGCAATACGTTAAATTAGGGAACGCTTAAATGTTTTGGATTTGTGGTGATGTAACTTAGATTTTTTTATGCCATATCCGTAAGTGTCTGGTTACTGCGACAGTGGCACGATAATATGGGCCGTAAAAAGGTTAGCTGATTCCAAATTTCTATCAAAATTTACAGTTTCATTCATATATATGACATAAATATGCTCAATGTGGCAGTGCCATTGTCATAGCGACATTATTTACGTGTCGTTGTCGCTTCGTTGTCACAAATGTAAACAGACTCAGAGCTAGGTTTTATACCTCTCTAAGGTATAGTTTTAATTCTAAATTATTATTTTAAAATGTATCTGAGGTCTTTGATACTCTAGTATACTCGTAGTAGATAAAGGAAATTGGAAAATTGCACAATAATTAAAACATGACAAAAACTTAGCGTTGTAACCACTTTTATGAATTACCTCTTTAAAATGATTTTCTATTGAAACGGTCTTCAACGCTGACTCGTTCAGTCAATTGTAATCTAATACAGATTACTAATAGAAATATTATACATGTTATAAAACAGTTTAGTAAACTGAAGTAGTAAAACCTAGAAGCAGTCATCAATTGAAGTAGATTTTTTTGCTGAAAGTTCTGATTTCGTTTTCATATTTCGTGCAATGTTTATTATCCGAATGCAAATTGGAAGCATTCGAAATTAATACTTCGGTTCTGGGATTTGGTTGAACGCGGATAATTGTATCAACACATGCGAACTCTAGAATATTTGAAAAACATCTAGGTTTTATTATTGTATCACACTGTACAGTGAAAGATGATTTAAAAAATAATTGTTTAAATGAAGTATCACCACGACGTATGGTTGTTTTAGAAACGGTATGGGCATTTTTATTTTTGTCCTTTTATGTAATTTCAAAATTGTACGTATTTTAGCTTACTTGTTTTATAATACTACTGATAGGATTATTTAATGAGACGTCAATATCACCTCATAGTATGACTGGTTCACTTTCGTCTACTAGAACATCATCTCATAATCCACTTTTATCATAGTCTGATATTTATGTTCCCCTATCCTCTAATTAATTACTTATCAAATAAACGATAAATGATACCAAACCTCAAAAAAAGTCATATTATTTCTTAATTTTATAGTTAACAAATTCTTTATTACTTCACACTTAAACGAGTTATTCAGATAATATATTTTTATATTAATTTTGAACTAAAACAAAATCGAATACAATAAAATTTATCATCGTATCCACAAAATCGTTAATCATAATTTACTCATCATTAAACCAAGAGCTAAATGTGTCAGTAATTTTATTATAATGTCGTAACTATATGTTGAGATTTGTTGATATAAATACATAATTAATATTTATAAATATTAAAATATCTAATATGATATCGCGTATTATTACAAGGATGTTTTAAAGTAAGATGTAAAACATTTTCTATTTATTTCATGTATAAATAGCTAATTATTAAGTATGAAAAATGTATTGATTGTAATAATTTTCAGGATATTGTTCTGATTTGGAAGAAGAAGAGGAAGAGAAAAGAGAATACAATACACAGTCAGATTTAGATATCAATGACAAAGATGTAGACTCAACGAACTTGATTTCACTTGACCTTGTTATAGAGAATATTAATATGATAAAAGAATTAGCCGGCAAAAGCGAAATAATAAATAAATATCTTACGAACAGTGGTCAGGAATAAATAAAAAAAAAGAAAACAATGAAACCAGCATGCACTTCCCAACGAAAATGTGCAGAGAAAGTGCCAGATTTTAAAAGATATAAAATTTAGGCAATTTTGAAGATTGGGAGATCACATTAATCAATGGAAATTTATTGCAAAGTATGTGACAAAACAAAAAAAGAAGACACTACCAAATTCTAGAAGAAATTGTACATTGTCTAACTCCTTACTTGTGTATCTAAACGGAAAGGAAGTAAAAGTTTATAAAACTATGTTTTTCAATACTTTGTCTATACGTGACAAAGTTATTAGGACAACCATGAATAAAATTGAATGTGATTCTGGAACTATATATATATATAGATATGAGGGGTAAATATCGTGTACTACGTAAGTACACACTGAATGACTTGAACTA
Source organism: Calpodes ethlius (assembly GCA_018251375.1). Taxonomy (NCBI): domain Eukaryota; kingdom Metazoa; phylum Arthropoda; class Insecta; order Lepidoptera; family Hesperiidae; genus Calpodes; species Calpodes ethlius. Next base: position 5,956 of record DWPA01000978.1, read on the forward strand.
TATGTAGCACTAAAAATACTTCGGGTGACATTTTTGTTCTTAAAGATATTTATGAATGACAGTAACCAATTAACATTAGAAGACCCGGCATAGTAGAACATTATGTAATTTATAAATTAGTTATTATTTTAAGTTATTCAAATTACTTGTACCATTTATAAACAAGTTAAAATTTATACAATGAGACAGCTATTTATGTATCTTATAATTGACAGATGTTTGTGTCAGTTTCGAAATTTACAACATATATCTTTAATTTCTTAAGAAGATCGTATTAACACACCCAAACTTTGTTATGATTGTATTTAAGGGCTGCCCTATAACATTCCCGTTTTCCAACATAATATCAGTTTTCATTCAATTAACTTTATCTTTACTTGTGATCACACGATGTATCTTATTTATTTTGGCATTTAAAGTAGTACAAAGGTTTTCTATTTGCTTTATAATAAATCAATCTTTTCCCCTAATCTATCAACAGAAGGTGAAGATGAAGTCGAGGATGTGGATGTTAAAAAGAATAATAAAGCACGGGAACTGAATGAGGAAGAAAATGATAATTACGTAGAAAGTTGCTTAAAAGTGGGCGATTCTTTCAAGTCATTCGCTGAATTAAATAGAAGAGTAGAAGAATATCAGAATCAAGTTAATTGTATATTTTATCGGAGAGACACTGTTACTATTAAACAGTCTAGACGAAAAGGCATAAGAAAACCTATAAAAGAGTGCTTAAAATATTACTTTTTGAAATATGCTTGTATTCACGGTGGCAGAAAATTCAAATCGAAAAGTAAAGGAGTTAAAGGTAAAAAAGTGAGTAGTTTTAAAAATGAATGTGGAGCATATTTTAAAATTTTAGTTACTGATGATGGTGATCAACTTATAGTGAAAGAAATGAATAATGATCATAATCATAATATAAAAAAAGTATATCTAGAGTATTCTCGAAAACCCTAGTCTGAGAGTCGAGAATGTTTAAAATAAGATATGTACTTTAAAATTATTGAAGTAACCATCTTCTTCTTTACTATCTCTTTGATAATGTGATTGTAAAATTAATAAAAATTAACTAAATTATTTTATGGTTGTTATATTACTTTTAGGATTTCAAAATATGAGTATTATTAGTATAACTATGAATGTAATATATTTAAGATTTTTAAATAACAAATGTATTATGGATACTAATATATTACATAAATATATAATTCGTCATATCTAGTTACGTGTGCAAAAATTGTATATGCTTGACAGATAATTATGGATTCATGATATTAAATAAAGCATTAGTTAAAGACCTAAAACTCCCTAAAGTTCCTGTTATATCAATGTATCGTACATTGGATATTACAAAGAGAAGCATTTATTTATCTGTTGATAAAAAATATTTCTAATAAACTTTTCTTTTTTAGAAATCCTTAAGCTAAGCTCTGGAGGATATTTACTTCGAGTGGGCAGTCACACATTTTCTACGAACTGCAAGAATATATTTGGCTTCACAACTTGGTACTGTTCTAAGAGAGTAAGCAAAAGATGTTCAGTGAGAGTGAGGACTCGTGACAAGATTGTCGTCAAGATTGTTGGGCTACACACACATTAACTGTAAACTCTGGTGTTAAATAAGACAAAGCTAAGCAACATTGTGAGAGGAGAACCAAACGACCGACAATGGGTAAAGAACTTGCAATAACATATACTGTGATAATGTATGGACAAGAAAAACAAGTAGATATTAACAAGAATCCAACAATTTTTAATATTGAAATAAGAATTACTTGTTGGAATGATAATGGTTTGACTTAAATTAAAATTATAACATCAGGATTGTACACGTGATATGTATATTAATAATTTATGGATACTAATGTTGGATAGATCGCGGACATAACAAAAGTACTGTTTTTATTTAGAATTTTAGTAATTGCTAAAGTTAAAAAATTTACAATTTGACTATTGTTTCTGTTGTGAATCAATCAGGATAATTTAATTAAAAGGTTTTACTTACATCCATATAAGTAAATAAAAGCAAGAAATAAGACGCAATAAATGTAATCCAAACTGCATTGTATATGAACTTAAAACTAGTCATAACATATATTTAAAACTACATGCATTTTATCGTATGCCAGTTTTTTTTTCATTTTATTATAAAATATATATTTTTTGTGATTGTATTTCTAAACGAACTCTCACTCGAGAGCAATGATTCGAAAATGGTTACGTGAAGATACGTGGGGACCTAAGTTTTCTAAATCACAATACTAATGTTACACAATAATACGTTATAATTTGTCGTGCCATTGCTTATAATATATTTTTTTATTAATTTTTGTTAAGATCACAATTTTTAGTTTGCAGAATTAAATGAAAAGAAATAACTTAATATGTTTTATTTTCATCATGTGCATTCTTATGGACTTTATGTGTGAATGATTTTGGAGAAAATATCCTTATTATCCTGTCGTCAATACCTTTTGAATGCATTAATCCGTAATTAAAACAACTTTATGAAGACCCGATTTATTTCGTAATCCTTGAGGTAATATTATATAGCCATTAAAATAATTGGCGATGTGGATCATCAGAATTATTCGACTGGAGAAATAAAATCTCGAATCTTGTATCTTCAAAAATATTGAAATACGTCCAAATACATGTTGTTTACGGGTTAACTATTCCCACGGGTAAATATCCTCGTACATAAAACATTAAATTTGACTTAAAACTTAAGATCTCCTTCATGGCCGAGCTTATATGCTCATGCTTATGATACTCCAAATTTGCATATTTTTTAAATCATTTCCTTTCAGATCTTTTAACTACAAATTGCTTCTACACATGGCGACGTGAAAAAGTAAGAAAATCTTTACGTGTTGGCGATATGGTGATTGTAAAAGATGGACGCATTTCAGCAAACCGCTGCCTTCTGGGTAAAGTGATTCGTCTGTACATTGATGTTAATAGCCACTTGGACATTGCTGATGTTGAGACTGCTGTAGGAATCCTGACGCGAGATTGCAGGCACCTTTCTCCTCTACCGAGCATTGAACTTGTGATAGCAGAAGGACAGGATCCCCTAGAAGATGTCTGACATATATAATTAGTTTAATTCAGTTTGTGGTATAAATGTGACTCCATAAATAGAAATAATATTTGCAATGCATGAGAAGACCTTCAAGAACCTCAATACATGTTATAAATAATTTTATATTTATTGTTGAAGAATACAAATTCTGGGAGAACGATTAGAGTATGGAAAAAAGTTTTATATTTTTAGTAAGCTTCTATAGTACCAATTGCGCTGTTAAGTTATATTCATGAAGATGATTCAATATGAGTATTGTTTCTATTTACATTATTATTTTTAAATAAAATGTTAACTATATTTTCGTTAACAATTTTGTTTGATTTTGCATGACTTTCATGTATTGTGATACTGCATATAAATCCTGCCTGAGTTGTGAAATACTTTATTAGATCTTTATCAGTTTTAAGTGACAATATTCCTTCTCTAACAAATGAGATTAGTTATATGCACGTTTACTAATGATTGTGAAGCTGTTCATAATGACTAATGATGAATGTTTTATTTAATTAACTGGATTCCGAAATTGACATAAGTTATCTGTGGAGACATCGAGGAAAATTATGTATATTTTTGGTCTGTATTCCAGATTACGAACTGATCCCGCTAAGCAATGACGGGACACTACTCAGGATCGGAAGCCATACATTCTCATCTCACTACCGGAGCTCCACTGGTCGTAGCGTTTGGTACTGCTCTAAACGTAAGAGGAAGAATTGTAAGGTGTCAGTCAAGATGATAGATAGTGCGGTTATTGGTATCCAAGGAGAACATAATCATGTGTAGGACAAGTCGCTTTAAATCCTAGTGTAAATCGTTACTCAAAGTTACGTATTAAATAGTTCAATTGTGTTAAAGTAGTTCCTGTTATTTATAGTTATTATTATTGATTATTTTACCTTAATCTACTGTTGCTTTGTTTGTTACCTTAATCTACGCTTGTATAATAATAAATCGTACTTCCTAAATTACCTAAGATTCTTTCATTTCTTTATTTGTAGTCAAAATTAACTGTGACTCTTTATAATATCAATAATTTAATGTTGAAGATCATTTACATAGTTTGTTAGTGCAATATTTCAAGAATAATTTTAAAAGTGTAAAGAAATGTTTATTGCTAATAAGAAATTTCTCAAGAATAGTTTGAACGTAATGTGAAAATAAAATTTAATTTAAAAGTTGAAATAATATTCATTAATATATATGTTATGCACAAAATCAGATTACCTTAAAATCAATCTAAAATTTTTAATTACGGAATGTTTATTTCAGGGTTTGAGCTTATCCCTATAAGCAACAAACGGTTTCTCCTTCGCATTGGCAACTACACCTACTCTTCCTACTACGCGAGTGGCACTGGCAGGAGTGTATGGTACTGTTCCAAGAGGAACAGGCAAAACTGTAGAGCTTCCGTGAAAATGTTCAACGGGAGGATTATGGCTATTATTGGTGCCCATACTCATGATTGACGACTTCATTCACTTCGCCTCGTAGTTTAATTAATTTAATCTGCATGCTGAGTGAAAGTTCCGGAGTTTGGTTACAGATGGTCAAAACTTATTGCATAAATGCCTGAAATGAAAAGTTAAAAGAAAGAAAAAGGAAATTGAACGAGATTTAGCACTTCCAGATGCATTCGATCTTTGTCAGTGTGACTGCTGGGAAGAAATCCCGAGTCCCTCTTTGTTTCAGAATTTACTTTAAAACTTTGGTCAATGGTAGACGTTAAGCTATAATACTTGAGAACTTAATAACTCACATTTGTTACATTGGTTAGGTTAAATAAATTGTTGTAGAAATTAGATGAATTTGGAGCTCGTTTGAGACTAATTATGAAAAGTCAGGATACAGTAATTTAATAGATTAATGCTTAATATCAGTCCCAATATAGTAATCAAACCCTGGACCTTTCGCTCGGCAGGCACGCTCAATACCAACACGATTACAGGGTTGTCGTTGATAGTTGTGATGCTTTAAAGCATGTCTTGTTTTATAATGTTTCCTAAATTTTTTTGTAAGACTTTTAAACAAACAAGTGTTGCGTGTATGGATAAATATATTTTATCTATAACTTTAGAATTGTTGTTTTTTTGGTAAATTTTCTTCATTCTCAATAGTATCTGCTTAAATAGCTGTAATCTTCTTCACCTTCAGCTGTATCTTCATCATCATCATTACTCAAATGACGGTAAGCGTTAAATGCCGTCTATAGACATTTATTGAGATACTAATCAAGAGGGTCGAAAGAGTCACATTTAACCAACTTTCTGATGCTGCAAATTACGAACACGTTTATATTAAGGATGATTTAAGAAATAACATGATAGAATGCCACACAGGTAAAACAAATTTAATATCATTTTTTATGAAACTGGTATTGCAACACAAAGTTTCCAATGAGGATGACAGGGTCCATCAGATTATATTTAGTCTAGAGGAGATTGGAGATTATATTTGACTTAATTAAAACGCTGTTTCTATTAGAACCCGATATCATCATATTTATAAAATATCATTATATTTGAACGTGATAATGTCAAGATTTTGATGTCGTTGGTGTTTTTGTAACAGTATTATGAATTATTCCTTTAACTTGATACAAAATAAATTATCGTGGATTATGACTTTTAGTTATAAATGTGGAATTCTTACCAACATAAAGCGCTAACTGAATCCTTATTGCGGTACCTACAGGTTCTCGTGTGATTGGTACAGGGCCGGTAATTGGTTCATACCAAATCGAAACTGGTGCTAATCTAAACGAGCTTTGGTTAAGTGTACAGTTATTGTCAAACCTACTATAAGGAAATCGTACTGGTTTACGAAAAACGTAACTATTGAAGTGTTGTATGTACCGACATAACAAGTCGGTTAAAAATCACGCTGTGTAGTTGATTCGTGGATCAACTAATCCCTAATGTGTAAATAGGCAAAGACATAGACAAAAATATTGCAGTACCCCTTTCTTCTGTTTGTTTTATAATGTTTGGAAAAATAAATAGTTTTGAATATACAGTTAAAGAATGCATAAAAGCAGAAAAAAGTCCTGGAAACAAGAAAATATAATCACTACCGTCTGTTTTCTTACAATTTTAAATTATTATCGTATCAGACATTTTGACTGGTATTAGAGAGTTTCCTTACGTTGGTAAATGTTCAATATTCTAATATATGTCTGACAAATTGTTCCACATATCGTAGTCTTTAACTAGCAAGTTCCTGAGTGTAATTTTTATTAACTGGGAGCTAGTGAGCTAAGTCGGTTTTATTATGGAACATTACAGGAAAAAGCAGAGTTTGAACAGAACTGCCAATATCCCTTTACAAAGTTTTTGGCATATTGACACTTGCTCTTGTTCAGAATCTTAATTTTTTACTCATCAGGAATGTTCACTGTCAATTTCGCCAAATACATTTATTTTAATATCTACATGTACCATAGGGAAAGAAAAACTGTTGTGTGAAATTATATAGCTTAACAGAACGAATGGAATATGAGTCGACGGATACTGAGATAAAATAATTCAATGATGATGTAATAGCCAGAAAATGTCAATAAAGAATGCTATTTGCTGTAATTGATTGTTGTAATTTATTTTTCAGCTATTTCATTCAGTCCTACGGGCTCTGGAAACTATAAGTTGATCTTTAACGGTCAATCTTTCTGGTGCAACAGGCACACTTTCTTCAACAAACCTCTCTGCAGATGGTATTGCTCTAAGAAGAAGAGTCGGGGTTGTCCAGCTTCAGTGCAAACTTTTCAAAAACGAATTTCAGCAATTTTTTCAGCGCATAATCATGACTAGCTATATCGATGGGACAATAGAAAAAAACTACGGAGTAGGTAGCGTGTCGGTGATATTAATTCTCATATGATCTTGATATTGAATTGATATGCTATCACTTCTCTCTGTGACTACGAAGAAGACCAACATTGGAATGATATTTTGTATCTTATTTTCAATGAGTAGCAACGAAAAGTATTCTTTTGAAAGCTTAGTTTTATAGTAATCATAAAACTACGTTCTGCGACATTTCGTTTTTTTTTACTAATAGATTATGACTAAATTCATTACGATTTTTGGTCCATCGAGCTCTCTGAAGAAAATTTCTTCATGTAGCTTTGGACTATAAAATTTACTATTTTATTTTATTTATACCTTTTTGAAAATTATGTGAACATTATCTACTGAATTACCACATTCGCCATTATTCTATGTTACTCCGTATTTTTACACTTGTATCTAGCTGAATTTAAAGTTAATTAAAAAAACTAATTGCAGTGTATTTAAAAAAAACTGTTTCTCATTTAATTTAATAGCTTAGCTATTGAATAAAATATTTGCTTAATTAATCACTTCAACTCAAGTAATGACTACCTTTTAATTAATTTAAAGTAATTACTTGAATTGGAGCAATTACTTTTAACTTGAAAATAGATACAATTTTTAATATTAAAGTTCTTCCTTTAAACGTAACTCTTTAATCTGTCTTTTGTAAACTTGTGTTTTACGGTTGATATATATTTTAGTTTTAAAAAGAGATTAAATATACATAAGACAAGTCATTATAATATTAATTAAAGTATTATCAATAAGGTGAGATGTTTTAGTAATCAAGAATGTGTCAGAATTATCTATTCCATAATATCTGCAGTACCAATTCATGATGAAATATAATGGTACGGTGCTTTGTGTTAAAACATTTTTAATGGTGTTATTAACAATATCCAACAGCGGTGATTAATGTTTAAACCCTGTTGTAGTGAATTTCCTAAAATATTTTCAGCTCTCGTCATTATTCGGTCGCGCACTGGCAAGGAGCAAATGCTTTACAAAAATGAGAAATTTTACAAAGAGAAAGATTACGGTAGTAAGGTTCGCTGGCGATGCATTAAACGAGGTTGCCACGCCTCCTTCCATACAATAGAAGGTGTTATTGTCAAAGCCCGAGAAGAACATAATCATTTTAATAAATTTAATGTTTCGCTCACAGATGGATTCAATTTTTTGTAGATAATAGATAGTTAACGCCATAATATTGTATCATTAACTGATGTTATAAGACAACAAGATTGTGATACTCATTTATTTTTTTCGAGTCCCGTCTGTACAGAATTTTGGGAAAGGAAAAGAGTTTAAATAATTGTTGTTGCCGTAGATTAATAAATTTTACGGAAATTTAGTTTTTTTTTAGTTTATTTTCAGTTCTTATTCAATTATCATATTATTTTAGTGACAACAACGATGTTTAAACATGTGTAATGTGCAGTATTATTGCATTTCTGTTCAATCATATCAATTAAAAGTATTATGATTCTACGTATGTCTTTTATTTTGAAATGTTTAACATAAATTTTCCATCTTTCTAATTCTTCATTTTGTTCTTTAGTTTCTGGTTTATTAATATTTAATGTACTATTAATATTGGTATTGACTTCCTTTAAATAATGGATATTATCTTTACAAATATATTTTACTCTGTGTATATATACATGTATATACAACATGTTTTATTACAACTGCCACAGGCACAGAGTATTTATATAAAGCGAGATTGTTTGGCCTATTTCTAGATTATGGTATTATCTGGAGATATTCATACAGACGGTCGGTGAAAAAGAATTAGCAATTAGCCATAATTTATTAATCGGCTAAAACTGGTTATCATTGCCTAAATTTACTTTATTATTTGTAATGAGCCAATAAATATGTAATGAATGACCACAAAGTTTCTGTACAAGTGTGCAAGAAAAATACGCAAATCAGACTTTAACGAAATATATCATTTACAGGGCTCACAGCGAAGATTATTTGGAGTATGAATGGGCGAGAACATATGATCTTCAGAAATTATAAATTTTACAAAAGACCAGTAAACCGAAGTGGAAAGATTCGCTGGTGCTGCACCAGGCGAGGCTGCAGAGCTCATTTATATAGTCTGGGAAACGAGATATTGAAGGTGCAGGATTTTCATAACCACGCTTGCTGGATCCCTCCCACCTCAACCGATGAATTCAAGACAGAAAACAGTTAGTATCTATTTGGAGGTCTCTCTTCTGACGGGAATACCAAATCATTTGTAATTTCTAGTTTAGAAGTTTATGCGCACTAAAATCTTTGCAGTGGATGAGGATGTTATTGAAAAAGTAAAATTGTGAATGTTTTATTTTATTACTTTGCAAAAACAGATAGTCGCTGGTTAGTTCAAAATATAACAAGAAAATGCGTCACGTTCAAAAATAATGCACACGAGAAAGTAATCTTACTTGAGTTCTGAATTTACAATTCCAGAAAAATCTAGTAATTGTAATAGTACAACAGATTTATACAAGTATTTTGCATGTTACGTATTCATGTTTCTTTTATTATATGTCACTTTGTTCTCATTTTACTACGTTAAATAAATTGTAGCGTCTTTAAAACGTCTTCTACTTTTAGCTCACAAGTAAAAATAGCCTACCCTTTTTCTGGGGCTTATTCGATTGAAAAACTTAATTCGAGCGTTAGTTTTGTAAAATTCTAATTCAATATCTGTTAAGTTCTAGTCTCAAAAATTTACAAGTTTTAATTTATGGAACAAAATTACATGTTTATCTTAAACACTTTACTAGGCACTTTACTACGTTACGTTATTTAAGTAAAATCTGATCAGTTAGGGGCAGTTAAAAATCCTCGAAATATTTTGTTTTTGCCCCAGAAGCCATTAGAAGCTTTTGTTCTCAAAATTTAATTTTTGCAAATTGAATCAAGTTTTTTTGATCTTCATTCAATTGGTTACCGCCATTTTGTGATGCGTATATTAGCAACTGAATCGTGGGAATCAAAATGATTATAATTGTACATTATTATTTTAGATTTTTAGTGATAGTACCTGAAGATCATATGTATTATATTTTTCAATTTCTTTTTAGAGTATAGTTTAGTTAATTTAAAAATATAATAATTTCAATCTCGTTTGCGGTTAAATTAAATTTATGTATTGAAAATTTAGTAATTAATATCATTAGTAATTTTTAAATGTTATTTAAAGAAATGTTGTACTTAAATCTGTTGGAATTAACGATAGTTCGTATTTTTCATTATCAATGTTGGTGTTAAATCTCTAGGTCTGTATTGTATACTTGATGAACGAATGTTAGAAAATTAGCAAACTTCAAGAGAACACCATATTTGTGACTAAAATGTATTATTTGAGGTTGAGGTTGATTTTTAGTAAATATTCCTCGGTCTTTCATATCAACATCATCGTCGTCATCATGATCTAATTAAAGTCTTCTACAATGAGAGGCGTTAGGACCAGGTATTAAGCTTCAATTACTGAAGAATCTGTATATTTTATATACACAACACGATCTATTAAGTCACACCATATTATTTTATAAAAAATATGATTAGCAAATTAATCCATTGTGATAAGTGTTTGTGCACAAAGAATTTACACAAAATTTTACATTAAGCATTTTTTACCGGATGCGAGGGCCCGGTTTAACGAGTGTAATTATTGAATTATATTTGTAAGTAAATAAATATTTCACTTATTTAACAATATCTTTGTACTGCATGTTATTTACATAAATATAGCGCATAAGTGTTTATTGGTTTAATTTATAATTGTCTTTCACCGTTTTTGGCTATAAGATACTTTTGCTTTAATAATTAATTAAAGAATATGATAATGTACCAATGTTGTTTAAATTGTACGATATCTATATGGAAGTTATCACTTGGGCCACTCGAGTATTTAAAAAAAAAAATTAGGGAATCGATTCAGTACATAAAATACCTAATGTGTTTACAGTAGATAATAAAATGTTAGTCGTATTTCTACACAGAGTAATCAAATAAAAAAAAACTGATAAATTGCGAACCTTCTTCTGTTTTTAAAGTCCTTTAAGAAATAACTTACTATTATGATTGTAAATTAAATTACTTAATACTGCCATCTGCTGTGAAGTAGCAGAACAGATTTTTTTCAGGAAATGCGGTGGTGGTTCTAAACTTAACCGGTAGTTTATTTCGTAAAAAATAACATAGATGTCGCTGATTACATTTTTGTGATACTGAAGTCTTTATAGTAATTTCAGTAATAAAACGTCAATTTAGCATCACAACCCATATTAGTTAGATGTAGAATGTTTCATGGTCGCACAGTGTGTTACCTTAACACAAAAAAATTACTAATCCAATCATTTACTTTTAATCTTTCCTAACTGTCGTTACGGTCTTTCGTTGCAGACTAGTTAAGTAGAAAATTCCGATGACAATGCATTTTTATGTCAGGTATCTGATACTTAATTTAGGAATGGCTTCAGACTAAGGAAATCCTAATTGTTGAACAGCACAGTTACTAAATGTTTTGCGTGTTTTTAGCGTTTTTAGTTATTAATTTGAACAAAGCTTAAGGATTACCTCAATCATTAGCTTAATCTTAGGTAATCCGTCTGATGACCTAAGGTTCTGTAGACTTAAAAATATATGTTTTTCTGCAATCTTATTTTTTCTTGATCTGAAGATAACTGTCTAATGACAATTACTTTTCCAAGAACCACAAATATGACTTCTTCCTCTTCATACTGCATTTAAAATGCACCTAACGTTACAATGTCTTACTAAAACTTAAATACTTTCAGCAATTTTTTTCAAGTCAGCAAATGGAAGAGTGCAGATGATTTTCAAGAATGAAAAGTTCTACCAGCAAGTGGAGGGAGCGGAGAGAATTCGATGGCGCTGCACCAAGCGAGGCTGCAAGGCATTCTACTATACTATTCAGGGGATTGTCGCGAGGACTCAAGAGGAACACAACCATTACAACAGGTACCCGGGACCACCGCCTCTGCCATCAGTGATGAACACCAAATTTAAAAAACGCTCTGATTGAATTGTTGATTGAGTTGAATCCATTAGTTGGCAATTTCACGGGGCTTAACTTCTTGGTTAAAGAGCTTGAAGCATACTCAGACTTTCTGATCTAGCTGGTCAAAAACAGCTTCCAACCGAACGATTTTACGATTGCTATCTGACGATAACAATTGGAATGTCTCAAGTTGCCCTCCAATGCTTGAAAGCGTTAAAGATATTTGTACATTACCAGTCATCCATAAAATTTCTGATCTTTTCACTAAAACCAAGATCATAGCAGATTTTAGTATTAATAAGAAACAGATACATACCAACTACGTTATAGTAGTAACAGAGTATGAGAAACCAGAAAAGGAAACCAGAAATATACCTGATCTAGAATTATCCAGAAACAAATGGTTAGAGGAAGAAGAGACTAAAGGTTTACTTAACATAAGCGAGAAATTTTCAGTGAGAATTGAAAAGTTAAACATTACTTAGATTTTGTTTTGAAATAAATAACTCATGTACTTAATGAAATAAGTAATTCCTGTTAAGAAGTGATAATACATTCAGGATTTCCCGTTTGAGGGTAGTTATAGATGTCCATGAGGCAGGAATTGCCATTTCATAAGATGTCGCTACAAACAATTATGTTAAATTCATTTCTATATCAGACAAAGGTTAAAATGATAAAGAGTATGAAATGCAACGAAAATTAAAGAAAAATGCAATAACGTATTTGTTTTATTAACTTGTGCATCTATTACTGAATTTGTATTTAAATTTCAAATTTTCAGTTCAGAATCGTATATGGATTACTACTGTAAAATAAAGTCTGTCCGAGGTAATGTCTTAAAAACTGCTATATTCATTTCAATATGGTTCTTACCGACATATGTAGGGTAGTTAAGGAAATTTAATATAAAGGATGCGATCTCGAACGATTTAATGAAGAACTGTTAAATATAATAATATTTATTTCATGTGTACTTTCTAATTGTAATCATTAGTGCAATGTGTTTTGAATCCTAGCGGTGGACGAATAACTAGTTTGTAAAGAAAAAAAGGTATTTATTTTGAGAAACAGAAGGTGTAAATTTTAATTATTTAAAAATATCAAGCTTCTGTTGTATTCTACTTTAAAATTTGATGGGATTCTTTAATGCTTCTATCAAATCTGCGTCCTAACATGTTAGCAATTACATTGTACAAATTCCACTGTCTAGCGCGCTAACTAATAAAACTTTACCTACAATTTAGGTAGGTGTAATAAAGTTGCACAAAACTGAATTCTCATAGTTAAGTTATTAACGCGTTAATTATAACGCAGCCGTTAACAATAACGTTATTGATAGTAATATGGTAGGAGCATACAATTAATATTTGAGCATTGATAAGAGGAATGGAATTATAAAAAATAAGAACGTGTTCGTAAATAACCTCAAAGTGAGCTTAAATTATTATATTTATGTATAGCTATTAGGTAATAAGGTAAAGGGTACCGTGCATTTATTTTTACTTAATACAAGGTAATGTTTGTTTATAAATCCTGATTTAAGTGGAGACGTTAAAGTCTAAGATAGTTAATGCAGTAACTATGTAAAAATCTATTAATAAACAGAGTTTTTTTAATTTTATTTTCTAGAATAAAACTATGGTCGCACAATACATATTTTATAAGGGATAATACGAGATAACTTATACATAAATAATTGTGTAACATTTGACCAGCTTTCGTTTGACCATCATTGATCATATATTGTTCAAGTAGAGTGGTGAAAGTTAAAATAAAAAACTGTATAATATAAAATATTATTTTTTTACGTTCACTTCTAAAATGTTATATTCAAAGTCATATTTCGTCCCCATAGAAGAAAAACTAACGAAAATTTCGGCCCCAATTACTTTTACTTTATAAAGTATTCTGATTTACAACATAATATATGTAACATTGTTATTGTTCCTCCTATAGACAAAAAATAATATCGATTTTCTCGAAAGTTGTTAATTGTTAGTTAGTTAACTTTTCATCTATGAGGACGATTTAGACAAATCATTTTAATTCTTAAATGTACACGTCCAAATCTTATGTGTATTAATTTATTCATTACAAAAAATCAACTGTAATGACCAGAAAAGATGTATTTGATTGCAATTTTATTCCCTTATAACTAGATATTCCCTGTAGTTATATTAACCTGAAAATAATATGACTTTTTTTTCAAATATCTGCATATATTAAATGATTATAATATAACATGTATATAGTTACAAAAGATATACTTTAAAATATATCTCAAAAGTATACAAAGACCATTTCTTATCTCTGAATATATTCATGAAAATATTTAGGTAAGGACTTAAATTATTTACAACAAAATTACTCGTGAATATTATTTATTGTACGGAACCCTTAATAGGCAAGTCTGAATTGGACTAGGCTTTTTTCCTAATAGTTTTTTTAGCTTGAGAAATCTGTATGTACCTAAGTAAGTAAATATGTGTATAGTTTTTAAAAAGAATAACAAGAAGTGTAATATTATTATTTAATTACGAATATACTAGTCACTAAATGTATATAAATTCTACTTGTAGTATGATTGCATTTTTTATTGAACGCTTGCTCTCTGTGATTTTGTCAATAAATAACGTATTTATTATTCAATAGTTTGATATTATTTCATAATGTCATGTCATGTCCAAATTTGGTCTTTAAAATCAATGAAAATGAAAAAAGTTGAATCTAAGTGTGAGTATTTTTTCATATTTTTTATTTATTGTAAGACAATGAATATAGAGATAATGAAGCCGAAAAAGTGAATATGTTATTTTGGATGGTGA